>CAUYQG010192116.1:0-36224 GCA_963574415.1 Tarsius wallacei
CCGGGGGAGGGCGGGGCCCGGGGGAGGGCGGGGCCCGGGGGAGGGCGGGGCCCGGGGGAGGGCGGGGCCCGGGGGAGGGCGGGGCCCGGGGGAGGGCGGGGCCCGGGGCACGCGCGCCTCTGGGCGCCGGCGGGATCTCTAGGCAGCTCAGCAGGCAAGGAGCGGAGCTTGTTTCTTCGCCCTTGCTCGGCTTAGGTGGGGTCCGAGCCCCAGGCGCGAGTGCTCTTCTGTCTTCCCCGGGAAGGCCGAGCGGGGTAAGCCGGAGGAAGGCTGGCTCCTACGCGTGGCGCGGCCACTGGTGTCCCTCCCACTTCTGACGCCCTGCCCCTTTCCCTTGTTCTCCGGCTAAGAGCCTTGTATGGCCCTAAGGAGAGGAATATGGAAGAAAACCAAGTTCTGTCCTGCCAACTCTCGCCCTCTGCCGGCAAAGAATAAGCATCGATATAAGCATCGGAGGGAGTATCTTCTGCACGAAGTGTGGTGGGCCTTTCATTTTTAGAAATGTTATTACAATATTAAGTGGGATAGATAGAGCCAGAGCCGCTCCTCAGCCACTTCTTCAAAGACACAGGAAGTATTTAGATGGTAAAAACGTCCTCCTGCGGGAGGGGCGCTGAGTTGGGAATCAAGATAGTCCATCCTCGGTCACTGGGGGCCTCTGTTAACCCGAACGGATCCGTTGACTTTCTGAGCTTCCTTCATTCTGTCACCTGTAAAATAAATGATCTCCAAGACGTTTCAGTTCTGCGATTCTGTAAAAGGCAGTCTGGTAGCAGAACAGCCTCAGCTTGCTTGTCCTTAATCACGGGATGGTGGCTGCAAACCTCCTAAGCCCTTCAGCTGTAAACAGTTATTAAGGCAAAGGCCAGGTGCTGGGAATACTCTGGGAGGCAACACAAGCCCTGTGCTCTGGAGCCCCGGGTTGGAAGGGAGACTGGAGAAGCCCACGTTTCCTTTCCCAGCCCTCAGGGTCAGAGTAAATACTAGCTGTGTAGTGGCTGGGTATCTGTGCCGTCTTTTGAGAAGCTGGGAGAGCTCTCAGACTGGGCAGAGTGTACAAGAGCCAGGCTGGTGGGGTTGGGGGGTGAAGGGGGCACGTTAGCATATGAAATCCTTCTGCCGGTTCAGGGAATAGACTTTAACGACTTTTCTGGGGCGAGGTCAAGCTCATCTTCTTAGAGTACCCAACCAGGTACTCTAAAATGGACGACTAATATAAGACTACCTTATCAAACAGCCGCATGTGATTGTGATTCACAGGGCAAGAGCAAGAGACAGGCAATAGTGCTTGTAGTCTTTCAGGACTGTCTCTTATTCATTTGTTTCTCCCAAAATCCCTAGCAGAGAGCCTTGCACTGAGCTGATTCTCATTTGCGTTTTTTAAAACTTTAATTCCAGAATAACAGAATGAAAAACATGACGAACCCCCTCCCCGTTTCTCCCCCCCTAAAAAAAAGAAAAAAAACCCTTGATAATAGAAACAAAAACACTTCTTTTGTTTTTTTATATAATCTTGGTGCCTTCAGTTCTTTTACCAGTACACAAAGGCTTTCATTTCATATATAGACCACTCCTGCAATATTGTGTTCTATTCTCAGTGACATTTTTGAAGAGGGACTTTGTTGAACTGCAACACGTTCATGAGAGGATGATCAAGATGCTTACAAACCTACAAATCATGTCATACGAGGTGCAGTTGGGCTTATTTAAACTGCAAGGACATAGTACTCGGTGGGGAGGAGACAGCTGCCTTCAAAGTGACAGGCTGCCTGGAGGGGAAGGACTTGTTTTATATTTCTCAAGTGAGGAGGAACTGTAGGGGGCTAATTTTGGCTAGCATGACTGAGAAGTTTTTAATGATTAGAACAATCCAGAAATGGAATGGGCTTCCCCAGGAGGCCTTGATTTACAATCAAGGAAGGTATTTACTCAGAGTCTGAACTCCGCGTGTGGGGATTGTTTATAGAATTGGTGCAGAGTGTGAAACATTAGGGGAAAAAAGACTTCTAAGTTCATTTCCAGACATCTAATTTTACGCATTAAATTCTGGTTAAGAATATCTGACCTCAGCTGACTCACGATGAAGATATTTTTCTGTTTCCAGGACCTGGGAGTGGGGAGTATGAATGGTTGGGGTTGGGGTGGGAGAGATGAGAGAAAACAGAAGGGTTGTAGATAGGTGAGAAAGAGCCCAGGAAGGAAGGACTCCTTGGCCCACTGCTCAGGTTTTATTTTTATTTTATTTTTTTCTGGGACCAGTTCTGTTTACATTTGAGTGGAGTAGTTCCATGTGTCTTAGTTGAGTATGTTGGTGCATAGCTTTCCTCTTTCTCCTTCCTACTAGGCTATTTCTGTTAATCACACTCTATTTATCTGTTGCCAACTGTGATGAGTTGGAGAGGCAGATTTAAAGATGAAATGATAGGCAGTTCCAATTAACCAGTGGAATCCGGACTTATGTTCTATTTTTATTTCTTCCCTGTTATTGTGTAGGTCAGTGGTTAGAAGTGTGATTCAAATATCCGATGTGCTTCTCTTCCCTTGTCTTTTAATGAGTTTGTCAGCCTTGTTTGATTTTGTTTTGATTGGAGCTCAGCTTCATAGTCTGGGGTTTATCTTCACATAATGCAACGTGTCAAAGACAGAGCAGTCCTGACTGCAACAACTGCCTAATGGCCTGGACATTTCTCCCTTAATTTACATAACAGGGGCATCTGGCACACTGCACAACATCCTTTTTCATTTATTGGTAAGGGATGTGAAAGTATTTTGGAAGCAGACATACACCATACGAATGTAAATTGCTGTTATGGATAATATGCCGTTCTTAGGGAAAAGTTCATGTAGAAATTTGTTTTTGTTGGTTTTATGGTATGTTATTAGATGGATACAACTGTTACTGTAAATTGGAACCTTAAATTTTTGGTGACTTATTGTGTCTGTAGTTTTAACATGGTTCTTCTCTTGAAAACGTCCCCAGATGAAATTCCACCATTGATTCTCTTTTCCAACTCGAAACATTGTGTACCATTTTGACATGATACATTTTATCAAACTGAGAAATTCTCGCCTTAAAAATTCACAAAGTTGGAAATTAGCAACAGAAACTTTTTCTTCTTCTGTTTAAAAATCAAATCATGATCCAGGCTTGGTGGCACTCCTATAGTGCCAGCTACTTAGGAGGCTGAGGAAAAGGATTTCTTGAGCCTGGGAATTTGAGATCAGTGTGGGCAACCTGGGAGCATTACCTTTCAAAAAATCCAAATTGCATTCTGTACTTTGGGGAGTACATGCTTAGGAAAATAACCATTTCTAACTAAAATACATCAAATGACTCCCAGTTGCAGCTGAGTCTTCTTACAGGGTTGCTAGATATATTAAATACTACTTGTATTGCAGACAAATTACTGTACCATGTGTAATGAATGTTATTAAAAAATATCACGGGTCGGGCTTGGTGGCTCAGCCTGTAATCCCAGCACTTTGGGAGGCCAAGGCGAGTGCATTGCCTGAGCTGGCGGGTCTGAGACCAGCCTGGGCAACTTGGCAAGACCTCATCTCTACAATAAATAAAAAACAAAAAATTAGCCGGGAGTGATAACACGTGTATGTAGTTCTGGCTACTTGAAAGGCTGAGGTGGAAGGATTGCTGGAGCCCACCAGGTTGATGCTGGGGTGGCCGTGAGTGTGCCACTGCACTCCAGCCTGGGTGACAGGACAAAGTGAGACTCCAACTCAAAAAAAAAAAAAAAAAAAAAGAAAGAAAGAAAAAAAGAAAAAAAATCACGATTTACTTTTAGACATAAAAGTAAATCTTTGATCTGACCACCCATTATATATTTGCTCATTTAGTGGTGTGATGTTTTTCTTTCCAGGATCTATAATCTTCCCATCCCCAACTAAACTCCTTAAGATATTACCATGATAGTATCTAGTGTAGGGCTGAATGCATGCAGTGACCACTTAAACCTTTATTATATGGAAGAATTGAGCTTATTGTTATTGTCTGTCTTATTTTAAGTATCATCAGTTGCAGCCAGATGAACACCAATTTGAAAATTCTGATGGCTATGAAAGAAAATTAAGAACAAGTCACCATCAAAGGAAAGATAAAGCCAGAAAATCACATGGATCATTAAAATATGCCTCAGCTGTATAAGATAAATGAAGACATGATACTGTATTCAAAAAACCTGAGTTTTCTGAAACATATCTCAAACAGTCCAATGCTTTGCTTTATAAAAAGAATAAAACTCCTAAAAAAAACATTCTAAACATGGCAAAATAAATCTAGGCAAAATCAAAGCCATCAAAGATGACATTTATAAGGATCAAGCCTTTTCTATTTCAACTTCATTCCTGTCTGTTGACAAGAAAGGAAAGAAGAGGAAAGCACATTAAAAAAGTCTTAGTCAAGACCCATCGTCAGACTTAACTATTACAAGATTTTGCAGAAACCCCATTTTTCTCAAGAGAAATAAAACCAAGACAAGACCAAAAGAGCTGTATAAGTATTTTATGTGCTGGGCTGTCAAGATGGAGACAGTGAACACCAGGTAGCCAGTATTTCCAGAGATAATTGCAATGAAGATCATAAAACTGCTGCATACTGTTTTGATGATGGGATCCTAGCAGATTCCAAAAACAGAAAGAGGCACACAAGGAAATCATTGTAGGCCTTGAATTAGGAGTTGCGCTCCCTGAAGTAAACAGCTGACCTCATCACATAGAGCCTCCTTTGTCATCCAGTCCATCTGTGCTTGAAGTGAAAACATGTAACTCAGAAGATGAATTTTGGGTGGACAGCCTGAAAGATAAGAGGACTTCTCAAACAGACATGTTAAGCCCTGAAAAAAATAGGCAGCAGTTTTGATTACAGTCAAGAGATTTTTCTAACTCCAGAGCCTTCACCCCCTCCAAAAACAACAACAATAACAACAACAACAAAACCCCTAGGACTTGTCCCCAATAGTGACAGTAGTCACTGCAATTATTTGTCCTTAGCGACTCTCAAATATGTCAGGGAGAAGTGGAGAAGGGAGTCAGCATTTCAGAGGTTCTGCAGAAGCTGGGCAGAGATCATTAAGTGGAAAAATAGTTCAACAGGACAGTCATCTCCCTCGGGCCAACTTAAGATCCTCCAAGAGAATTCAAAGCCATATGGGCACCAAAAAAGGCCAGACAGAAGTTTCCTTTATTTTTTCAGCCATAGCCACCTCCTTGCTCTTCAGAAAGAGAAAGCAGATTTGGATGAATGGTCTCTGAGTTGGAGTTTGCCTGGAAGAAGTAGGTCATGGCTAAAAAGGGCTTAGAGTGTATTTTGTAATATGCTAGTGGTGGAGTTCTGGGGAGTCCTTAAAATGTTTTGGAGACTGAGAGCTTTATAAAAGACAATAATGAAGACCCAGGGATAATGAGCACTTGTCCTCCATGTTGATAGGTGGAGGGAAGATGTGTTTGCATCAGGTTCCAAAAAACAGATGAGATAAAATATATTCAGATAAAATTGAATTCATTCCTTTTTCTTAAAAAGTGGACATAACACTAATATTCCTAAAGAGACTTTGGTGGAAATAAAAACCAAGACAAATAGAAGTATTTAATCATAGAAATTTTCCAGGAATATGAGCAAATATAAATTTCAAAGCAGAGGTTTTCAGTTGTTATGGTTGTGTTTTTTGTATTAATAACAAAATCTTAGCACCATATAAATGTACATCCATACATAATTTTGAATTTTAACATGTATTTTTTGTAATGAAATTTAGAAAATGGGCTGGGGAAACAGCAATTTATTATTATTTTTTCAAACCACTTTGTTGTGGTATGACTGACGTGAAAAGCTGTGCATATTTAATATATGCAATTTGATGAGTGTGGGGACACATATGAGGGGCACCCCTAGAAAACCACAGAATTTATTCATAAAACTGTGAATTTATTCTTACATGTTTAGACTTCAGTCCCCTTCAAGGTATTCTTTGTCTGATGCAATACACCTGTCAAGATGCTTTTTCCACTGCTCAAAACAGTTTTTGAACACATCAATTTTTTTTGGTTTGTGCCATTTTTTTGTTTCACCTCTTCCACATCAGCACATTGTTTTCCTTTGATGACTTTTAAAATCCCAAGACACACAAAAAAAGTTGCTCAAGGCAAGATCAGATGAATAGTGAGGGTGGGACATGGGGATCATTGCTGTTTTTTGGTCAAAAATTGCTGAACACAGTGCAGTGTAAGCAGGTGCATTGTCATGGCAGAAGAACCAGTCACCTGTTTGCCACGACTCAGGATATTTCCTCCGCAAGTAGTGATGCAGCCTTCTCGAAACTTTCAGATAAAGGCTTTGGTTGACTGTTTGATCCAGAGGAACAAATTCTGAGTATACTACAAGGGGCCCACCCTCCAAAAAGATAATTCTAGTTTTATTAGGTCTCCTCTTGTATACTTGTGAAACCACACCATCAAGGCCATAGACATATTCATCACCCCCTAAAGTTTCCTCCAGACCCCTTTGCTGTTATTATTATTATTTTTATTCTTATTTTATTTTTTATGTTAATTTCTCCTTGGTAGAGAATTATAAGTTTACAATACCATATTGTTAGTGAAAGGCACTATGCTATGTAGTTGTCTCTCATATCTGAAACTTTGTAGCTTCCGGCTAAATCCTCCCCACTTCCCCCTCCCTACCCTGCCCCTGGCAACCACCATTCTACTTTCTGCTTCTATGAGTTTGACATTTGAGATTCCACATATAAGTGAGGTCATGTGCTATTGTCTTTCTGCACTTGGCTCATTTCTCTTACCATAATGTTCTCCAGATCCACCCATGTTGTGTGACACACGGCAGGGTCTTCTTCTTTTTTCAGGATAAATAGTATTTCATTGTAGTTACATGCCACATTTTATGTATTTATGTACTCATTGATGAGCATTTAGATTGTTTCCATATCTTGACTACTGTAAGTAATATGAAAGTACAATTTCTTGGGATGTTAGCACTGAGTTATCAGCCAATGTAGTTAAGGAAATGTCAACTGACCTCCATTTTTAGTAAAAGTAGAAAATAGTAATGCTTGTTGTTCGCAATTCTAGAAAAAAAAATTTTTAAAGTGTAATAACCCTCAGTGTTATTGTGTTTATTTATAGGGAGCAGTTAAGTGAATAGTAAAGAAACATTCTTCATCGATGGTTTACAAAGAGATTTTTGGGAAAGGTAAAAATGACCATGATTTAATTTTTTCCCAAAAGTTTTGGTGTGTCCCTCTTTCCCCTTCTATTTTGTTTCCTTCTTTTCTAAAGCATATTCATTCATTCATTCATTCAAAACCAACGTATTTACAGAGTGCTTATTATGTGCGAAGGAAGTAGTTCACTACACTTATCCCTATTTCTCTCCACCACAAAATAGAAAACAAATCAGTACAGTAGGGTCCCACCTTGTGATAAAGCTGCTTTCCACTTAGGGGTCAAGGTGTCTGGGCACATGTGGAGGAATGGGCTTATTTGAGGTCAGTCTGCACTAAGGTCTGAGGGAACGTGTTCATTCTAATGGAGAGGATTTGGGTCAAAAGCAAGACCTCACCTGTGAAGAGGAAGGAACATTTCTGAGGATTTTCTTGACTTGTTCATGGACCCAAGCTTGAGTCTCTGGGAGCATTGGAAACACGAGGTAGCATTGCTTGGAAGAAGGCCACAGCATACGTTTCTAAAGGCCAGGAAAGAATCCCTTCCACTTCTGTAGGCAGGTCTCCCCAACGAGCAGTTGCAGAGCCAGCCCAGGACCCACTTGCTGTGCAAGTCACAGTTAACTTAGCTCACCTGGCATTGACAGCCTCCACAAGTACAGTGGTTGGAACAGGACTGCTCTGGGCATTAGTGTTGGCACCAACACATCCTTGACAAAGATGTAGCCACTGCCAATGTGTTTCCATGACTGATTTCCCAGTTAGCTAAGGACCTTCTCAGGGTCTTCTTACCTACAGCACCTTAAAACCCACCTTCTGACCAGCTTCCTATCCAGTTCTCTTGTGACCTCATTCCTCCCTTGCCTGGTTTTCTTTCACACAGTTCTCCGGTCCCTGGTTCCTCTTTTGGTTCTAGCCTACACTTTTCTTTGTCCACATGGTTAATTGTTGGAGTCACTTTCTTGTCAGAACTCTGGATTACCTCACTTTTTCTCCTTTATCTGGACTCATCCATCCACAAACGTACTCTAGGTCTAACTCTAAGTCTCGCCTTCTCAGCTCCCACTTCTGAGCTGCTAACGGTGTAGGAAGAAACCATAAATGACACAGACTGTGCCATTGTGACTTCTGGCCTCCAGCCTGCTGGGTCTGTGGTTGTGTTCTTCTCGTGCCTTGTCTTGGTCCTTCCAGAGCTCTCTGCTAGGCTTAGCCTTTACCACTATCCTTGAATTTTACACCACCCCCTCACCCCTTACTGCTCATCTTTGGCTTGTGATTTTTCTTCCTAAGGACACTGAGGCCATTTCCTTACCTCGTGTCTCCCTTTGATTTGCTCTAATTAAACTTTGTCCCCACCATTCCCCTGGGATCTCTTTTCAAATGCACTGATAGAATCCATCTTTTAAAGTCCAATGACCACTTCTCAGTCCTCTCATAACTTGAACTATCAGCAGCACCTGACACAATTGGTCTCTTATCCTTTTTTGACCACTTTCTTTATAATGATTATGGAGACACCACACTGTCTTTGACTTCTTTTCACCTACTGGCTATTCCATCTTAATCTTCCCCGGCTCCTCCTCTTTTTTCTGACTTCTAGACATTTGAACGTCTCAGAGCTCAGTTCTTGGCCTCATCTCAGCTCTTTCTTATTCACTAAGAAATCTCATCTGGTGCTCTGGTCTTAAATACTTTCTATAGGCTGATCATTCTGAAATGTGCATTTCTATCTTCAACTTCTCTCCTGAATTCCAGACTTGTATTTCCAACTGCCTACTTGGCATAGTCTCTTGCATCTCTAGTAGGAACCTCAAACTCAATATATCAAAATAAAGCTCTTGATTTCTCCCTGCCAGATTGCTCTTCCACAGTCTTCCCCATCCTATATTTTGCCCAAGCCAAAATATAGTCACTCTCAATTCATTTTATTCTTGCCCTCCATCTTTAATCTATTAAAACAGATACTCAATCCACTCACTTTGCTCCAAGCCAACATTGTTTTTCAATGGCACTACCACAAAAGTCTCTCTGCTTTCACTCTTGCCCTGCCTATATTTTCTATATAGAAACCAGAGTGAGCATTCAGCAACTTTAATTAGATAATGTTACTCCCTCGATTAAACCTTCTACCAGCTTCCCATAATACTTCAGATAAAATCTATGTTCCTGAGCCGGGCTCGGTGGCTCAGCCTGTAATCCCGCGCCTTGGGAGGCTGAGGTGAGTGGATTGCCTGAGCCCGCGGGTTCGAGACCTGGGCAGGCGAAACCTCATCTCTACAATAAATCAAAAAAAATTAGCCGGGCGTGGTAGCGCACGCCTGTAATTCCGGCTACTCGGAAGGCTGAGGCGGAAGGATCGCCGGAGCCCAGCAGGTCGAGGCTGCGGTGGCCGGGAGCGGCCACTGCACTCCAGTCTGGGCGACGGAGTGAGACGCCAACTCAAAAAAAAAATCATGTGGAGCTCAGAGAGGTGAAGTAATTCGTTCCCAAGCAGCAGAACCGGGACGAGCGGGGAACTCTGTTGTCTGACTCCGGCATCCAGGCTCGTTCTACTCTGCCTTGTGTGTCGTGACAGAGCCAGGGCCAGAGCTGGACCTGTCTTCTGACTGAGTACACTCCGTCACCCCACCTCCCCGCTAGACCCTGGAGTGCTGTGCATGATGACCAGAGGGATTCATTCACTGAAGGATGAAATACAGAAAAATAAAAATTCAAATAACTTATCTTGCCACGGTGAATGGGCCAACTACCTTCTTTCCTTTGATTGCCATATCTACAAAATGGTAATGTAGATTCAACTGTCAAGACATTTTGCACCTACTGTATGTAGGTGCTCTGCCCGGAGGTACAGGGAGTATGGAGATGAACAAGACAGCCAAAGTCACTCGCCTCACTGTGGTCATGCTAGATTGGGGAAGACAAACAGTTAACTGGGAATCACAGGCATACGGAAGCATGGAGACTTCCTCCTTTTCCTCCTCCTTCTTCTCCAAGGGAGTCAGGAAAGGCCTTCCAGGTGTGTCCTGAGAGTGAACAAGAGTCCCAGGTGCAGGTGGGGGTGGCGAGTGAGGGATAAAGTGGAGGAGAGCTCTAGGTAGAGGGGAAACATGTTTATGTGTCTGCAATGAGAGAGGACGGAAGAGAACTTTCAGGAGTAGTATGGCTGAAATTCGGCATGCAAGAAGGGAGAGGAGACATGAGACTTAGGGAGTGGCAGTCATTTCAATCTTTATAAAGCACTTGGACTTAGGAGACCATGGTGATTTTTAGGCTGGGGTGTGACATGATCAGACTTGCACTGTTAAGATCATACCCGAGGGGCCTGGGCTGGAGGAAGACAGGATGGGCTGGGCTGTATGCAGGCCTGCTAGAAGCAGAAGTTATCCAGGCAAGAAGGGATGCTGGGATCGCAAGGATCCAGATGATTTAGTGATGGGAAAAGGCTTTAAAAAAGAGAATAGCTTTTTTTCTTTTACCATCATGGTCTTTCATATCCCTAGACCTTTCTAATTGCAGACTTCATCATCCTTCCCTTACTTTCAGGTAGGCCTGTAATTCTTGCCACCTCTGTATGATGCCTCCTCCTACCCCATTCTCCCTGGTTTTTATGTCTTCCCCCTCCACCCCCCATACCCTGCAAAGATAAGGTCACTTGCTTCGTTGCCTAGGGTGGTCTCACCAACTTCTGGGCTCATGCAACCTTCCTACCTCAGCTTCCTGAGTATCTGGGACTACAGGTATGTGCCACCATACCCAGCTCCACTATGTTCTTATGTCTATCAAAAATTTCAGATAGAGAAGCTCACTTTCGGCCAGGCGTGGCGCTCATGCCTCTAATCCCAGCACTCTGGGAGTTGGAGGCGAGAGGACTGCCTGAGCCCAGGAGTTTGAGACCAGCCTGTGCAACTTGGTGAGACCTCATCTCTACAACAAATCAAAAAAATTAGCCAGGCGTGGCAGTGCGTCCCTGTGGTTCCAGTTACTTGGAAGGCTGAGGCGGAAGGATCACCTGAGCCCAGCAGGTGGATGCTGCAGTGGCTGTGAGCGTGCCACTGCACTCCAGCCTGGGTAACAGAGTGAGACTCCAACTCAAAAAAAAAAAAAAAAAAAAAATTAAAAAGAGAAGCTCACTCTCTGCACTGTGTAACTGTCCAATTTTCCCATTAGACTACAGGTTCCTGAGGGACAGGAAGCTATATCTTATATCTCTAGCACTTAGCAGAGCTCTGGTATATAACAGATGTTCAACAAATGTTTGTAGAGCCCATGCACACCCTCATTAGAGATGCAGAACAATCTGACCTGACTACTGCAGTGTTCTGCAATCATTGAGATGTCTATGGCCAATGATAAGAAACACATCTTACATTACAACCCAGTACAGTGAACATATATGTGTCATACAAAGTTGAAATGCTTCACAAAACAACATTTTCACTAATTTTTTGGTGTATTCTGATAATTTCTATTATATTCATTTTTTAAAAAATTTTAGTTTTTACTTTTGAGTTGGAGTCTCACTCTGTCGCCCAGGCTGGGGTGTAGTGGCACACTCACGGCCACTGCAGCCTCGACCTGCTGGGCTCAGGCGATCCTGAGCCTTCCAAGTAGCTAAGATCCACCTCAGCCTTCCAAGTAGCTAAAACTACAGGCATGCGCCACCATGCCTGGCTAGTTTTTTTGGTTTATTGTAGAGATGAGGTCTTGCCAAGTTGACCAGGCTGGTCTCAAACCCATGGGCTCAGGCAATCCTCTCACCTCAGTCTCCCAAAGTGCTGGGATTATAGGCGTGAGCCACTGTGCCTGGCCTATATTCACTTGTAAATGGTCCTGACCCACTAAATTCATTTAATGATCCATTGAAAAATACCAACTAGCTGGGCACAGTGGCTCACACCTGTAATCCCAGCACTTTGGGAGGCGGAGGCAAAAGGACTGCCTGAGACCAGCCCGGGCAACTTGGCGAGACGTCATCTCTACAATAAGTCAAAAAAATTAGCCAGGCGTGGTGGTGCATGCTTGTGGTTTCAGCTACTTGGAAGGCTGAGGTGGAAGGGTCACCTAGGGAGCCCAGCAGATTGAGACTGTGATAGCTGTGAGCATACCACTGCATTCCAGCCTGGGTGACAGAGTAAGACTCCTACTCAAAAAACAAAACAAACAAACAAACACACCAACTAATGAATGTATATATACTTGAATATTATTTGATGTCTTACCTTGGGTTTCTCTCTAGCTTAAATAACATCAACATCCTTTTTCCTAAGGACTGTTTTCAAACTTTTCAATAATTTACTATGGCCACTTTCCAGCTTCTCTCAGCATCTCCAAACTAAGACTCTAAGAAGAGCTTGGCCATTGCCAAGAACTGGTAGATTACTTCCCAGTACCAGTACTTCCAGCTCCAGCTCGCTCCAGCTCTTGCTCTCTATCAATCAGATCTATTTCCAAGGAAAACAACTCCATATCCACTGGCCCTTGGGAATCTTCTGCTATTTAGCCCTCATTCCAAGATTAGAAGGGAATCGGTCCTTCTCATGAGGCATTTACATTCGAGTTGTAGCTTCAGGGTCTTGTTTGTTTCCCACCCATCTCTCTCTTTCCCTCTCTGGACCGACGTCTGTAGTGTTTTGCCAGCAACACATGTACGAGTTATAGACGGACTCTATCCCTGCTGAAAGTCTCCAGCTCTAGAAACCATTTTCTTTCGGCTCACTTTAAATCTTAGGAGCACCACCAATATTAAGTGTCTCTCAACACTAATAGCATTTTTTGTCCAAGTCGCCAGATCAATTCCAAAGAGAAAGGACGGAGTCGGGCATGGCGCCTCCTAGTAGGCAGTGCGGACTGGGCGTGGTTACTGACCCGGAAAGTCCTGTCACTCCGGCCGACACAGGGACAAAGACGCGCGGAACCTACTGTTGACACCTGTACTGTCACTATAAATAATTGAAGCCAATTCCCCGGGGAGTGACATTCCACCCCCTGGCCGCGCTAGCCTACAACTCCCAGCAGCCCTTGCGCCTGGGGACTCCATCTCCCAGCGGGCCCGGCATAGACCTGCCGGACAGTCAATGGCCCCCGCTCAGAAGAGGTTTGTCCCTTTTTACCTGACGGCTGAGAATGTCTGGAAGCGGAGGGGAAGTAGCGGCCTGCCTGGGAGAGGGCTGCCCCGAATCCCGACCCGAAATAAATGCACCAACATTCTGGGGCGGCAAAGCAAGCGCAGTCGGCAACAGCAGTTTCACCCTCGTTCCACAGAGGGCTCCATGTTGGCCCCGGCTCCAATCCCAACAAGCCCCTCGCGCTTCGGCGATGATTGGTGCAAAGACACATCAATCTCATTGTAAGCTGTGATTGGAGAAAGTGTTGTAAACCCTCTTCCGGAACCGTGGTTAGGGAGAATCGCCTATCCGCCCGTCCCCAGCTCTGGGCGGGGCCGAGCAGGAAAGGGCCTTGGCTTTCGCCGACCCCGCACGCTGTGAGGGTGTGCGCGGTCCTTCTCCCCACCCCCGGGGTTTCCATAGTAACGCGTCAGCCGCTGACCTCGGGCCATTTTCCTAGGATCTCTACATATTCTGGAGTCACTGGAAGTGTAGAGCGCTGCCTCTGGGGGAGGAATGAACAAAAATCGACTGAGAGTTTTTTCAAAACACGTGCCGGTGCCTTGCCACCCACTCCATTCTCCTAGGCGCAGTAGAACTCCTGGGACGCCTGTCACGTGTACCTAGGAGGGTAATTCTTTTGGTGATTCGGACACTTGTCCTACTCCTCAACTATTAAGAACTCCTGGTATGGAAATCCTGTAGTATATCAAGGTGCGACCTCAGATCTCTCTCCCCCACAGATGTCTGCCTCGCCTGCCAGGGTCAGAATGACTTGCCTCAGGCTCCTACGGACCAGCTTGCACCTCTGTTATTTCTTCTGTGTAATCATTTGTTTGAATATCTGTCTCACCACTGGGCTGTGACTTCTTGCTGAGTATTGACTCTGCTTCATTCATCTGTCCCCTTCCCCTCCAAAAAAAAGCTTGGCAAGAAAAGTGTCCTTTATAATAAATGGACTTGAATTGGGGGGAGAGGGGTGGTGGTGGTAGGGAGGCTGCCAGTGAATGAATCTAAGAATGGGGCTGGGTATGACAGTGTATCAGGATTAGTTTGAGGTTGGGCTGAGGAGCTCAGGGTGGGTGTGTAGAGAGGGGTTCTAGTGTGGGTATGGTGGGATAGCCATGATATTGGGTGAGAGGTGGGAGAGAGATTAGAGAAAACCCCACATAACCCATCTTGACAGATGTCTCAGAAAAATTATGGGAATTTCCTGGCTCCATTTTGCCACCTCTAGAAGGACTGGGTCTTATTTTCATAGCTCTGTCTCTTGCTCAGGTATACAAGTCCTGAGCTACTATGATGATTCTCCACACGGAAAGGAGGAGGCATTGAAGGAGAAGAACAGGCACACCTGGACTCAGGTTTTGTGGGTGATTCCATGATTGCCTCCAGTGAACACTCTGGGAAGCACTATGTCACCCTCTCCATTTCATGGATACTACCCTGAACATCAGCCCTTGGGCCTAAGTAAGCTCTGAAGGACTTGACGCCTGGTGGCTGAGTCAGCATCTCAGGAATGGGCTTCAGGAGGAAACCTGGTGATTCAGGGCCTCAAGAATGGCGTTGGGCAAGCCACCAGACCAGCTGCCTAGCCCTCTTCCTCCTTGTTGAGGTGACCCACCAAGGAACTCAACTCTGTCAGCTCTTCCCTGGCTACTCAAATTATCCCTTCAAATCTTGGACCCTCAGCTGCCCTCTTCTGCCATTGGTTCAGTCCTGATGCTTCTCGGGGAGTCCCAGAAACTGGACCAGGACTTGGAGGAGAGGGTGTGAGGGTTCAAGAGGATAAGGAAGTAAACATAATGGAACTTCCAAGTAACCCCATTCTTCTACTTTAAGCTCCTCACACCACTTCTCAAATCCAAGATAATTGCCTTTCCTTTCTCCACTTCCTCCTCTCCTCAGTTTCTCCCAACTTGGCTGCAAAGTCAAATGGTTTCCCCTCTTCCCTGCCTTAGCACCCTCAAATCAACAAAACCTGCAGTCTTTTCTTTTTCTTTTCTATTTTGGTCATAAAGCATTTTCCTGTTGATCACTGTAAGTGTGTATAGAGGGAAGGAGGGTAAGATTTTAGGAAATGAAAGATTTAACATCTTGGCCTCAAGAGTCTACAATCCCTTAATAGGAATTTTTTTTTTTTTTTTGAGACGGGTCTCATTTGATTGCCCAGGCTGGAGTGCAGTGGAGCCATCATAGCTCACTGTAACCTTCTGAGTAGCTGGGCCTATAGGCACACACCACCACGCCCAACTCTTTGATAGAATTTTGATTTTTGCTTTTGTTATTTTGGCTGCTGTTCTCTTTATCTTTCTTTTACTCAAGGTCTGAAGATAGGGACAGTAGGCATCCTCTGTTGTCTCAAGGTGCTCCTTGGCCTCTTAAACTGATACCCCGCCCAGGTGTGGAGGCTGGGCCCTGAGAGGTTTGGCCCCAGGTTGCCCTGGCAGGGTGTGAGTGATCACACAGGTGACTGAGAGCTGGGACACCTGAGGCCTGCCCCAGCTGAGTCACCTAGTGCTGTTGTTATCATTGTCCTTGTTGAAGTCCCTGCTCAGCTCCACAGACCTCCGTGAAAGCATCAACAGCTCCCATCCCTCCAACGTCGCTGGAGAAGCCGCAGCCTGATGGTGAGCCGAAGGAGCTGGGGGGGGAGCAGGGGGCGGATCGGGCGGTGGGGAGACCTGGGGCCTGGATCAGTGCCCCTCCTCCCTATGCCACTGCCACCGCCTCCTCCTCCTCCTCCATGCCGGGGACCTGGGGGAGGAAGGATCTCCATCTTCTCACTGTCCTCTGCCCCTCATACAAGAAGCTCCTCCTCTTCATTTTACCCACCCACCCTGGGATCTCCCTGCTCACTGCGGCAAGGGACAGGGGCTTCTCAGCCTTGTCACAGTGCTCTCCCCACCTCAGCCACGCCCCCAACACAGGCAGGGCCCACAGTGACACCTGCCTCTGCTTCCCCCTCCTGGGGATCCCATTCCACCCCACCTCTGGCCTCGGTGACTCCCCCTCCCGCACGCCGGTGCCCCCAGGACCCTCCTGGGCTGCGGATAGGCCCTCTAATCCCTGAGCAGGATTATGAGCGGCTGGAGGACTGTGACCCTGAGGGGTCCCAAGACTCACACTTCCATGGGGAGGAACAGCAACCCCTGCTTCATGTGCCCGAAGGGCTCCGGGGTGAGTGTGTTTGTGTGTGGGTGTGTGTGTGGTGGGGGGGAGTGGGTTGCAGCGGCCTAGGAGCTTGCTGGGCCTCTGGCATTGGGTTGAGCGCATGGGGAATTGATCACTTGGATGAGAATGCCAAAACCTGACACTCTGCCCACTGTGCCCAGGCTCCTGGCATCACATCCAGAACCTGGACAGCTTCTTCACCAAGATATCCTTTGAGCTAGGCCTGTAGAGGTGGCATGGCAGAGCCCTTCTTGGAGCTGGCATGGTTCTTGGCAGAGAGTCTCCATGAGGGTGTCAGTGGAGGACTTGGTGGGGCGAGGGGAGGTGTCCTCGGAAACGGTCCATTGTACCTCAGGCTGATTCCTTGATGCGCTGCCACATCTACAGCTACCACCAGCGGAATGGCTTTGCCTGTATCCTGCTGGAGGATGTCTTCCAGCTGGGGTGAGATGCTTATCCCAGGAACTGGGCTCTGGGTCCCTGGGTCCCTCCTGTTGTCCTGTTCCTTAATAGTGTCTGCTGCTTCCATCTGAAGCCTTTCCAAGCAGTTCAGGGGCTCAGAGGGGGTGGGTGTGGGGGTAGGATGACTCTAGGCTGGCTTGGGAGCTGAGGCAGGAGTCTACCTGGCCCTGAGGCCTGATCCCTGCACCCCCGCCCCCAGACAGTTCATCTTCATTGTCACCTTCACAACCTTCCTTCTTCGCTGCGTGGATTACAACATTCTCTTCGCCAACCAACCAAATAACCGTACCAGACCTGGGCCATTCCCCAGCAAAGTGACCTTGTCTGATGCCATCCTACCCTCGGCCCAGTGTGCTGAGAGGTGAGTGACAACTTGGTGGGGCTCTGGGGGCGAAGCACATGAGGTGAAGAGAGGAACAGACAGGAGCCGCCCTTTGTCCCTTGGTTGAGATCAGCAGTTCTCAAAGTTTTCGGTCTCAGAACAAAAAATATACTTTAAATGAAGCACAATGGTATATTTACAATTGTAATTGTAAACTGTATATAATGAAGTGTACTAAATGTATTTTGATATACTTAAACTTGATTGAGAATCCCACAGAGCTTTTGTTTATGAGAGTCATATCTGTCTATATTTACCTTATTAGAAATTAAAGTTGAGAACAACTTTAAAAGCTAAGACTGCTTTTCATCAGCTGTCAGTGTGACGTGACATTTTCACGTGTCTTGTAGCCTCTAGAAAACTCTGCTTTGTACTTGTGAAAGAACAATAATCAAAACAGCAGAAAGCATTAGTACTATTTGAAAAAAGTTTGGGTTGGGCATGGTGGCTCACACCTGTAATCCCAGCACTTTGGGAGGCTGAAATGGGAGGATTGCTTGAGCTCAGGAGTTTGAGACCAGTCTGGGCAACATAACAAGACCTTGTCTCTATTGTAATAAAAAGAAAAACTAAAAAAAAAAAAAGAAATTAAATAGGCCAGGCATGGTGGCTCATGTCTGTAATCCCAGCACTTTGGGAGGCTGAAGCAGGAGGATTGCTTGAGGCCAGGAGTTTAAGACTGGCCTGAGCCACATAATGAGACTCCATCTCCATAAAAAATGCTTTTCAAAAAATTAAATATTGAAAAAAGTTTGACTTCTCAGACACTTGTAAGGGCCTTTTTGGGGACCATCTTCCTGGACCCCTCTTTAAGAACTGCTAGTCTAGCTGGACTCCCTCTCCCCATGATTGTTTTCCCCTGCTCCCTTTGTCTGGTCTCCCTCTCTCAGGCTCCCACTTTCTCCCCCACTACCTGACCAATACCATATAGGATCCGCTCCAGCCCTCTCCTGGTCCTCCTCCTGGTCCTGGCTGCGGGCTTCTGGCTGGTCCAGCTGCTTCGCTCAGTCTGCAACCTCTTCAGCTACTGGGACATCCGGGTGTTTTACAGGGAGGCCCTCCATATCCCTCCGGTGAGCTGGGTGGACATGTCTATGTGGAGGGTGCCATGATGGGATGGGCAGAGGAATGGAGTGGGGCTCTACAGATGAAAGGACCAACTGGAAAGAGAGCAGAAAGAGCAAGACCTTACTGACACCTGCCCTAGCCCCAGAATAATGTCAGTAGGTGGGTACTACCTCTTAGAAAGCATGGTCTTCACTCTAGTGGAGCTTAGTTTACTTAGGTGGCTCATATAAAATGACTTACCCTTGCATGTTTGTGCTAAAAACAATGGGCATTTAGAGGAAGGGCAGTCATCTGGCTTTCCAGAGCAGGAAGAATTTGGAATGGGCTTGGATGCATAGGACAGAAGGGGAAGGAAGCACATTCCAAGCCCTAGTGTAGGAAGGTGGGGAAGAACCGTGAGCATCTATCTGGAGGGTTCAGTGAGGAGATGGACCCACCATCCTAAAACTGAGCCTTCAAGGCCCCCATTGGATGATTCCCCTGCCCTACCTGCAGGGAGCCACTACATTGGCCTCGTCACTGTCCCCCAGTTACACTCTGCCCTTTCTTTCCTCTCCATCTGGCCTCTGTTCCCTCTTGCTCTGTACTTAGATTCTTTCTTTAAGGCACAGCTCAATGGGTACCTTCTGCAGCACGCTTCCCTTGCTCCCCCTTAGAAGTCCAGAGCCTTCTGCACCACCCTCCTGTACAGCAAGGGGAGAGGTTCTAGAAGGCCCATGAGTAGGGGAAGCACCAGGCATAGAGCAGGGGGGAGTCAGGAGGCCAAGGAAGCAGAAACGGGAGAGCACCTGTGGGAGGCTGCTGAACCTTCTCTTTCTCCTTCTCCCTTCTTCCCCCTCCTCTCCCATTCCTTCTAGGGGAAGGGAAGACACTGGGATGAACTGGAGAGGCTGGCCTGGAGGGACTTGACTAGCCTGGACTGGGGAAGCTGCATGAAACTGGGCTAAAATGAGGTTTGCAGCTTTCCAAATGAGATCGCACAGTGACCCACCCCAGACATGGACCCACAAAGGTCCTGGAAAGGTTAATCTGGTGACAGAGTGCACAGTGCCCAACGCCTACAAGGCAGAAGGTGGTGAGGATCCTGGCCCAGAGTTGGCGGGCATACTGGAAACAGGAAGGAGAGATTCCCTGTGAAATGCCAGACATTCATTCTGTGTTTTGTGTGTACAACTTAGGGAGCCTCAAACTGAGGTGACTAAGAAGCCAGGTACAACACCTGGAGAGTTTACAAAAGAGGTGTCAACAGGAAGCACATGACTCATGGCCACATGAATGGCAGGGGTGATGAGGAAAGGAGCAACTCAGAAGAGAGGACGTAGGAAGTGCCTTTTAGTGACAGGTTAAAGAAGGGCAGAAAGCTGAAGGTGGTGGGGGGGTGGAGATGAGGGACATAACTTGGTCTTGGTGAATTTGTGGTAGTTTGTAGGCAGCCTGTTTGGGGATGGAGCTTGGGCATCTCTGCGGGGACGACTGAGGGTCGCTGGCGCTCACCAGTCCCCCTCTCCTTAGGAGGAGCTCAGCTCTGTGCCCTGGGCCGAGGTGCAGTCCCGCCTCCTGGCGCTGCAGCGGAGTGGGGGGCTGTGCGTGCAGCCACGGCCCCTGACGGAGCTGGACGTCCACCATCGCATCCTGCGCTACACCAACTACCAGGTGGCATTGGCCAACAAGGGCCTACTGCCGGCCCGCTGTCCTCTGCCCTGGGGAGGCAGCGCTGCCTTCCTCAGTCGCGGCCTGGCGTTCAATGTCGACCTGCTGTTTTTCCGAGGACCCTTCTCGCTCTTCCGTGGGGGCTGGGAGCTGCCCGACGCCTACAAGCGCAGCGACCATAGGGGCGTCCTGGCGGCGCGCTGGAGGCGCACGGTGCTGCTGCTGGCCGCCCTGAACCTGGCGCTGAGCCCATTGGTGCTGGCTTGGCAGGTGCTGCATGCCTTCTATAGCCACGTGGAGCTGCTGCGTCGCGAACCGGGCGCACTCGGGGCGCGCCGCTGGTCCCGCCTGGCGCGCCTGCAGCTGCGCCACTTCAATGAGCTGCCACACGAGCTGCGCGCGCGCCTGGCCCGCGCCTACCGCCCAGCCACCGCCTTCCTGTGCGCCGCCGCGCCCCCCGCGCCCCTGCGCGCGCTGCTGGCCCGCCAGCTGGTTTTCTTCGCCGGCGCGCTCTTTGCTGCGCTGCTTGTGCTCACGGTCTACGACGAGGACGTGCTTGCCGTGGAGCACGTGCTCACCGCCATGACGGTGCTCGGGGTCACGGCTACCGTGGCCAGGTGCGACGGCAGATGCCTGGGGGGGTTGGGGGGGTGGTGTTTGTTCCATTTCTCTGATCTGGGGCTTTAAGAACATCCGCCCATCTACGCCTCTCGAATCCTTACCTCTCCCCGCCGGCTTCCCCAGCCCTGCATCCCACCACACGTCCTCCTAACCACTGGCCCTTTTCTCACTCCGGATCCTCCCTGTAGGTCTTTCATTCCCGAGGAGCAGTGCCAGGGTCGTGCTCCGCAGCTCCTGCTGCAGGCAGCTCTGGCCCACATGCACTACCTCCCAGAGGAGCCCGGCCCTGGCGGCAGGGCCAGTGCGTACCGGCAGATGGCGCAGCTGTTGCAATACCGAGCGGTGAGGGGCTGGCCCGACGGCGGGCTGAGGAGGCTTGTGCATCCGGAGTGGTCTGTCTGGGAGAGGGCGTGGGACAGACGGGCTATCCCGAGAGCATAGGGAGTGAATGGATTGGAGGCTTCTCGCCCTGGCGAGTGTTTCTGGGGACCCATTTGTCCCTGATCTCTCATGTGGACACCTCAGCAACCCCTGCTCAGCCTCACCCCTGCTTCTCCAGGTCTCCCTCCTGGAGGAGCTCCTGTCGCCCCTCCTCACACCGTTATTTCTGCTTTTCTGGTTCCACCCTCGTTCCCTGGAGATTATTGACTTTTTTCATCACTTCACTGTGGATGTAGCCGGGGTTGGGGACATCTGTTCTTTTGCCCTTATGGATGTGAAGCGCCACGGCCATCCTCAGGTTAGTCCTTCTTTGGCTGTGGGTTTGTGTTGGTAGGAGTTTTCTTGCCTCACTGGAAGCAGACTTGGGTTCCAGCCAGGCTCCATTGCTTGCCACCTGCGACCTTGTGCAAGACACTTCACTTCCTCGCTCTCTAGCGTCTTCATCTGTCAAATGAAGTCAACGGCAGTAGCCAATGCACGGGCTTGTTGTGAGGATGACATGAGATTATGTATGTAGAGCCCTTAATGGAGTTACTGGGACATAGTAACATCAGTAAATGGGAGCAAAGACAGCCAGAGGGGCGGAGAAAGGAGGCTGGCCAGTGGGTGGGGCTGAGTCAGGACCAGCTTCCTGACAAAGGCTGTCAGGCCCACCCTGAGGACCTGATCTGCACAGATGAGCAAAGCATCAAGGCCGGCCATCTGCCTGAGCAGGGTCTAGATCCTGCTCTGCTGCTGTATTTTGGGGGTGATCTTGAGCAGGTCCTTATCATGGCCTCCATTTCCTTTACATGGAACATGTGACAGTGTTTCCTGTCCTGCCTATCCCCTAAGACTCAATGTCCCCAGCATTTAAAGGACTGTCATTGCTTGCAGTGGCTCTCAGCAGGACAGACAGAGGCCTCGCTGTCTCAGCGAGCAGAGGATGGCAAGACTGAGCTCTCTTTGATGCGGTTCTCCCTGGCACATCCGCTATGGCGCCCCCCAGGGCACAGCTCTAAGTTCCTTGGGCACCTCCGGGGCCGGGTACAACAAGATGCAGCTGCCTGGGGTGCCACCTCAGCTCGCAGCCCTCCCACCCCTGGGGTGCTCAGCAATTGCACCTCACCTCTGGTGAGTTCCAAGCCTCGGTCCCCTCTGCCCTCATCCTCAACCCTCCTTCCCCCTCTAGTCTTGCCTTTGGCAGTGACTACCTGTGTTGCTGGCCCTCCCCAGACTGCTCTACTGCCTTCTTTAAGCCTCCCTCCTCCCTCCCTTTCTGTCCTCTCTTCTGACTTCCTCATCGGCTTTCCCCTTCTCTTGCTCCCAGCCGGAGGCCTTCCTGGCCAACTTCTTGGTGAACCCCCTCCTGCCCCCAAGAGACCTGAGCCCCACAGCCCCCTGTCCAGCTGCAGCCACAGCCAGCCTCCTTGCCTCCCTTTCCCGCATTGCTCAGGACCCCAGGTGAGGGGTGGAAGCCTGAGATGAAGGGGAGTGGGGGATGGGGCTGATCCTCTCGGAGGAAGGAGCTGGGGCACTGAGGGGACATTTGGAAGGGGAGATTTGGCCACGCCCCCTCTTGGGACACACAGCTGGAACACATCTTTTTTGACCTACTGCACCCCTGTGTTCCAGCTGTGTGTCCCCAGGAGGCACTGGAGGCCAGAAGCTGGCCCAGCTGCCAGAGCTTGCTTCTGCTGAGATGAGCCTCCATGCCATCTACCTGCACCAGGTGAGCAGAGGGGTGCCCAAAGGAGAAATGTGAGGGGACTGAGGAGGGGGTAGAGGCTAAAAAAGTACCTACCAGGAGCTGGGAGAGGAGGTTTAAAAGTCCTCTGCACCTAGCCTAGGGGCTTGACCGTGCCCTCATTCCTCCCCCTTTCCATCTAGCTTCATCAGCAGCAACAGCAGGAACTGTGCGGGGAGGCATCAGCCTCTGCCCTATCCAGGCCCTGCTCCAGCACCTCGCAGCCACCCTCGCCCGATGAAGAGAAGCCTTCCTGGTCAAGTGATGGTGAGGAGGGCAGGACATAAAGAGGGTAGAGCCTGGGTGGACATGGGAGTTCATGGCATTGCCCAGCTTATGGCTTTTGTCATCAGGTTCCAGCCCTGCCTCCAGCCCTAGACAGCAATGGGGAACCCAGAGGACCAGGAATCTGTTCCCTGGAGGGTTTCAGGGGACCACAGACGCCAAGAAGGAGCCTGGCCAGACCCATGGCACTGACTGAGAGAACTACTCAGGGTCAGTATTGCCCACGTGATAGGGAGGGAGAAAGGATTGATAGGACATTGGTGTGGAGTCAAACTTAGAGGGATGGGAACAGAGGTGGGAATGTGGGGTGATGTGGGATGGTCACTCTGGAACTTGGACCCCAGAGCTGCTTGCCAAGAGCCTTCTCCTTTCACAGGCTCCTGGCTTCTGAAGCCACAGGAGATTGGACAGGATGGAGTGGAAGAATACACGGAGCCATCTTTAGAGGCCTCCCCACATACAACAGGCCCAGGATGCAGGATCTGGGGGTCAGTGAGGAACTCGCCCTGAGAAGAGAGAAAGGATAGGAGAGGAGATGCTGATGGCATCTGGAAACAAGTCTGAGAGATGGTCCCCTCCTGGAGGGGATAAGAGGACACATTCCCAATTAGCTGTCACAGAGCAGCTGCCTGGGAAGAAGTCCCCGAGTATGTATTCTCAAGGTGGAGATCAAGATAAACTTAAGGGAAACAATAAGGCATGTGATCTGAAAGGCAGTGGATTGTTCATGCTGGCCTTGCTTTCAGCTTCCCATGGGACTTGCTGGAGGATGGGGACTTGTGAGTGGATAGACCAGAGAGGGCTGATGTTTTTGGACTTCAGCGTTGGTGTGATGTCTGAGGAAGTGGGTGTGGCACCTCATCCTGTATGACGTAAGCAGTAAAGATTGTTCATAGTTGTGTTGCATATCTCTGTGATGTTGTCTCTAGCATCTCCCACTTTTGACAGCTGAGGGCTGCACCTGCTATCTCAATCATGAGCAAGGGAACTACAAAGGAGAACTGCCCAGGACTGACTGGAACCATGTTTTTAGAATGATCCCCATCCTAACATCTACACAGATTAAAACAAAACTTGTCATTTTATAATTGTGATCAACATGGGTTGGGTTAGGCATTTAGTGTTTCTCATATCATCTGGCACAGTCTTATGGCAAATCTTTAATAATAAATATTTGATTTAGAGATTAGGCTTTAAAAGTAATATACTCCTGAGAGAGGTAAGGGGAATCTAAAATTCACCTAAGGAACACGAAGAGGGTAGTGCTAGGTCTTGGAATACCACTGCTGGGAGGGGCTTTCCCAGATTTAGGCAGACACAGGCCAGGGGAAACAGGCCTAGAGAAAGACATTTCGTGCATTCCTGGCGGAATAAGGCAGAATCTCTGTAGCCTCTGAACGGATGCAGGAAGGCATCTCAAGAGGGGACACAGAGGCAGCTGGTCCTGGTCAGGCCGATCTGAGTGCGACAGCGCCTCTCTCTGGGATCGGGAGGGGAAAGCCAGAAGGCTCTCATGGGCTGGCGGTGTCTAGGACGGGCGGATCGAACGCCCAGGGCACTGCGCTGCGCAACTGCCGCTCCTGCAAGGAAAAGCTCTGCGTGCGTATGCGGCTTGTCACCTCCTGAGTGCGCAGCGTGAGCCCGAAAATGTCCTCGTGGTAGCGCTGCTGATCCTGCCGGGGGAGAAACCGAGTCTGAGACCCGAGCGGGAACCTGGCACGCCCGGAGCCTGGCCCCCGCCTCGGCCCTGCCCCTCCGCACCCGCAGCACGCCGATGACGTCGCCGGCCTCATCCAGCTCCATGTCGCCCTCCGTCGCCAGGATTCGCTGTACCGTCTGCAGGACGCTGGTTGCCATGGTGACGTCGCCGCAGACAAACATGTGGCCCCGCTCGAGGCACAGCACGCGGTGCACCTCGGCCGCCAGCTCCGTCCTCAGGATGTCCTGTACGTAAGTCTGCAGGGAGGTAGGATTGGGGCGGGCCCTGGGTGTGAAAAGACTCGGGAGAGGATCAGGAGAGGCCTGCGTGCCCTGGGGTGGGGTCTAGGGGGCGGACCCACGCAAGGGGGCGGGGCTTAGTTGCAGAAGTGGGCGGGCCCAGAAGGGCCGTGAGCGGTCGGAGCGGCCGAGCGCCGCGGGTGGCTGAGTGCTCGTGGGTGAGAGCGGAAGGGCTGGGGGAGGGTGTGGGCTGGAAGGGGTCGGGTCTGCGCCCACGCCAGCTCGCTCCGCCAGAGAGCGCAAAAGTCCTTCTTTCTCTGCCTGTCTTCGGGTACCACTGCGCCCTCAGGGTCCCGCACCTTGGGGCTGTCAGGTTCCCGGGAAAAGGCGGTTAGTACGCGGCCAAACACTCCGCGCTGCTGGGCGTCCTGCACCTCGTCGCGGTAGAGATGGTCGAGTTGGGAGCATCGGCACCCAAACACCAAAGTCATAGGGGCGGGCTGCAGCCCTGCAAGGAACACGCGACGCTAGCAAAGCCTCCCCGCTGGCCACCCTCGCTCAGGCTGACAGCCCAGCGTTTTGGGCTGAAGCAACCACTATGTTGGCTGTTTGGTCTCTAGGAGAATGCAGGATGCTTTCGCAGAGACCCCACCACATCCCTGACTTACAGAGAAGGAAGTGACACTCACACGACTTCACGGGTGACTTCCCTTGGGTGGGTGGCCGGTGGTGGAGCTGGGCTAGAACATGGGCTTCTGACTCAGAATTCCTTGCTTTTTGCGTTGTTCTCTCACACTTTCAACTTTCATTTCAGTCACAGCCCTCTTCTTTTAATTGGCAAACTACCCTGGGCACCCATGCCTAACCTGATCACCTTTTAGCTTCCTTAGGTTTTGGACATGCCTGGGTGAGCTCTGGCACAGTCCAGAATCCACCTGGGGCATTTCTTGTGTCTTCTGAGTCCCAGCCCCATCTCTCCTGAGCTAACATTTTCCTTTGTCCTTAATTCAGGCACCAGGAAGCCAGACAAACAGGGCCCAGCTCTTTTCTCCAGGCCCTTGGTCTAATAAAGCTTCTTTTCACCTTTGTGGCCTGAGTTTCTTGTCCTCCCTTTCCTACCTGCTTTTTGTTTTCCAGCCCCACCCTTTTGTCCCTAGATTGTATGATTCCCTCCTGTCTTCCAGTTGATACCTTAGCCCCCATCCTCTCCTCACCTTTGCTCTCAATGTCATGTAGCCGCTCCTGCCAGAATCCCCGGAAGGGGGCGATGCCAGTGCCTGGGCCCACCAGGATGCAGGGCAAACTGGGATCAGGCGGTAGCCGGAAGGAGGGAGCTCTAGCCAGAAAGGGACTCTGTCAGGCCCCCTTTGCCTCCTCTGCTCTCCCATTCTTACCAACCTCGGGCAGGTGGAGAGAGGAGATTCCAAGTTCCATTGATAAGTGAGTTAATACTTGTAGAGTCATTAGAGCCATGTCTAGCTCATGGTAAGTAGGATTAAGTACTTATTAAAAGAACTCTGCTGCCAGGCGTGGTGGCTCAAGCCTGTAATCCCAGCACTTTGGGAGGCCAAGGCAAGAGGATTGCCTGAGCCCAGGGGTTCAAGACCAGCCTGGGCAATTGGTGAGACCTTGTCTCTACAATAAAAAAAACTAGTCGGGTGTGGTAGCACATGCCTGTAGTTCCAGCTACTTGGAAGGCTGAGACGGAAGGATCGCCTGAGCCCAGCAGGTCTAGGCTGCAGTGGCTGTGAGCTTGCCACTGCACGCCAGCCTGGGAGACAGAGTGAGACTCTGACTCAAAAAAAAAGAACTCTGCTTATAAGCAGACATTGCCTGGATCTGTGGTTTCTGAAGATTGGACCAAAGGAAATATAGTTCAATTTGGATTGAAGAATACTTAGATGACTCAGTTTAGGGGATTTAGAAAATGTGGGGGAATGGGAAGGACACATTTCTTGTTCACAATGGGTTCACTCAGTGTATTTATTGTAAAAGCTTTAATATTGCTATTTGGTTTGTATTCTGTACGTTGGTATAGTTTATTTGTAATTTAGAATCTTGGGTGGGTTTGGGACGCCAGTTCCTGGGAACTCTTTGTCCTACCAAGATTTTGGCTCCTGGTTGCTGGAGGGTACGATACTTCTGGATACAAACAGCATAAGGAAAGAGTCTCTTAAAATCCTTCACTTTTTTTTTTGAGTCAGAGTCTCGCTGTCATCCAGGCTGGAGTGCAGTGGCATGCTCACCAGCACTGCAGCCTCGACCTGCTGGGCTCAGGCGATCCTTCCATCTCAGCCTCCCGAGTAGCTGGAACTACAGGCACGTGCCACCATGCCCTGCTAATTTTTTGATTTATTCTAGAGTTGAGGTCTCGCCAAGTTGTCCAGACTGGTCTCGAACCCCTGAGCTCAGGCAATCCTCTCGCCTCAGCCTCCCAAAGTGCTGGGATTACAGGTGTGAGCCAGCATGCCCAGTCTAAAATACTTCAGTTTTGAGTCCTCAGTGAGACTATGGCCAAGGGTGGTCTTTACCCTAACTAATTCCCCCAGACTTGAGGACCATAGTTCCCAGGTGCCATGTCTCCCAACAGCCCACTGAGCCCAAGGAGGTTGAGAGAAATCCAGAAGCTACCTTTTCACAATGGGGCTGGCTGGTATTTGCCCAGCTCTCTTTCTGGGAATTGTAGTTTCAGGGCAGGACTCTGAGTCCAAATTAGTGAGAGGCCCAAAGATTTGCCAATGTTCTGAAATGACCTAACAACACGTCATCCTTGATGTGTTACATAGGTCCTTCCCACTTCCAATAACGTTCCTCCCCAGAGCTATCCCTCATGCTGTACAACCCCCTACTAATTCTTCCATCGGTCCCCAGCCATCCATGTGACACTTTCTCCACCCCCGTTGGACAGACACTCTCTTAGTGCTCCTCCCCTCCCACAGTCCACACTTACCCCCTGATGAAGCAAGGCACAGGGTCTCCGGCCTTGAGTTGGCTTAGCCACGTGGAACAGACTCCATAGTGCAGGGGGCCCAGCCCATCTAGGGGTGGGGAGGAGAGGCCAGTGAGGCCAGGAAGAGCAGTCTCTGCCCTGCTGTGGCCAGGCCTGCCCCTGCTGTCCGCCTTACCCTGGGTCCTGTATGCCAGCACGGCCACGGTGAGGTGGACCTCTCCTGGGTGTGCGCTGGGCGCTGAGCTGACTGAGTAGTACCGGGGCTGGAGCAGGGGCAGCTGGGTGAGGAGCAGGGGGGCAGGCAGCGCCACCGACGGGAATTGCTCCAGCACCTCCAGCAGCGTGGGGCAGCGGAACCACTTCCACTCCTCATAGCGCCGGGGGTCCTGGTGGGGTGGTATGCGGTGGGCTGGGAGCCCCAAAGTCCTTCCTGGTGCCTTCCCTTCTTGACCCCTCCCCAGCTGAGTCTCCTTAGGGTTTCTCCCTCCTCAATTCAGGACAGGACGTATTTCTTTAAGACCTCAAGAATCCAAACAGCTGTTAGTCTCTCAGGAGCTGGGTCTTAAAGCACCAATGCATGTCAGCTAGAAGAAAGTCCAGGGAGGACATTGCCCGGGGCTTCCTGCCACTGCCCCCCGTCCCACCTCTCTACCCTGCTCCCCACTGGGGTGGCCCCCAACCTGGCTGAGGGCCTCCAGCTCCTGCTGTTCCCTGGGCTCTTCAGCCAGGGTGCTGAGCAGTCGAAGGAGTTGAGGGCTGGGCGGGGAGGTGATGTCCAGGAAGAAGGTGAGAGCCTGGCGAAGTGTGCACGGGGGCAGCCGGGGGTCCCGCACCCAGCCGGGGGGAGGGCCACCTGAGGGTGTGCACAGGGAGTTCTGAGGAAAGGGCCCAGTGGAACAGCACTGTCTGTGCTGATGTTTGCTTTTTGTGGACTTGTCGTGCCTCATGGCATTTTGCTAGAGAATCTGCCCTTGAGCAGCGGGGTAGCCTGTCTAGACAGCCTCGATGTGTTTGCTTGGGGGCCCCCGGTTGGATCGGGTTGGCTTGGGCTCCTCTGCTCCTAACCCCAACCTGCTTATTTTAACCCCAGGCACTGATGTGGCATAAGATAGACTCAATGCCAGCTCCAGCAAGTCAGACTGTTCAGGGGAGCTCAGGGGTGGGGGGATAGCCTTTTGGGGGATGTTTTGGGCCAGTTCTGAGAAAGGAACCATGCTCTGTGAATGATCCAGCAACAAGGTCAACCTGGCAGTGGGCAGCACAGCTAGCTAGCTGTGTGCTGAGATGTCAAGGGAGGTGGCAGTCCTGCCAGGTCCTGAGCTCCAGGGGGCTTGGGGCCAGTCAGTGGGATAGGTGCTCACTGTCATGCCCCAGCCTATACTGCTCACCAGGGCTGCCTTTCTCCAGCTGCTCCACTACCACCGGCTCAGTAGGTGCTGGTGGATCCTCCACGCGGCTCAGCAGCGCCTCCACGAGGCCAGGACGGTTGGGCGGGCAGATGCCTATGTGGTCCCCTGGCTGGTACTGCAGCCCCTCTTGGCCACCAGTGTCCAGGCGCACCAGGATTGTGGCCCGGCTGGGGGTGGGGAGAGGGGTGAAGTTATAGAAGGTCAGGGAGTGGTGGGGCGATGGGAGAATGGGAGAAGAGGAGGGTATCAGGGTCTTGAGATAGGGGGCCAGGGCAGGTGGGGAGAGTCGGGTAAGCTGTCTTTCTCACGTGGATTTGCTGCTTTGCAAGTTTTCCACTGAGAGAATTGTAGCCTGGAACATCTTCCGCCTGTGCACATGGATCAGACCTGGAGATGGGGAGGGGGCACATAAGGCTGAGCCTGAGCCAGGGAGCAGCAGCCTGAGCAGGGAATGACTTAGTCCCGGGGCGCTGGGGCTCCCAGAGAGCCAGCAGGATCAGGGGGAGGTCAGGGCCGCACCTGGCAGTAACTGCAGGCCTTCAGCCTGGGCACTCAGCCGGTACCTCTGGCGCTTCCAGCTCCTTTTGGGGCTGAATATGTCTCGGGCAGCAGCCTTGGCATCCTCTCCCACACAGAAAGTCTCACAGGAGGCCTGAGGGATAGGTTAATGAGGGCTGAGGACCTCTTGCCACCAGGGAGTGGCTGCAGTGAGGAACCCCCAGGAAGGAGTGTGATGTGAGCAGTGGAGATGGGCCTGCTGGGTCCCTCCTGTACCCGAGGGGCTGCAGGAGTCAGCTGGCCTGACTGAGTTTTGCTGCTGTGGGATTGGCAACCCAGGAGGCAGGAAGGAGAGTGAGGTTGACGTTAAGGCTGAGGCCAGTACTGACAATTGCACCTTTTTCTCCAGCCCATTTCATCATCTCATTGGCCACTGGGCCCAAGGACTTTGCTAGCTATTCCTCTAGCAAGTGACACGATCGTGGCTCATGGCAGCCTTTAACTCCCAGGCTCAAGCAGTCCTCCTGCCTCAGTTTCCCAAGTAAGCTGGGATTACAGGCCCATGCCAACATGCCCAGCTAATTCTTTCCTTTGTTCCTCCCTCCTTCCCTTCCTTTTTTCTCTCTCTACACATAATGATTTGTGTCACTGTTTCTTAGCTGCTATGTGTTATGTCTGTGTCCCAGGAGCAGCTCTGTGAAGGCATCTGTGTGTTCAGACCTGCATTCAAATTCTGACTCTTTTTTTTTTTTTTGAGTTGGAGTCTCACTCTGTGGCTCAGACTGGAGTACAGTGACATGCTCACAGCCACAGCAGCCTCGACCTGCTAGGCTCAGGTGATCCTTCTGCCTCAGCCTTTCAAGTAGCTGGAATTACAGGCATGTGCCACCATGCCCAGCTAATTTTTTTGATTTATTGTAGAGATGAAGTCTTACCAAGTTGCTCATGCTGGTCTCGAACTTGTGGTCTCAGGCAATTTTCTCACCTCAGCCTCCCAAAGTGCTGGGATTATAGGTGTGTCACCGTGCCTGACCCTGACTCCTTTACTTATATTTTACATGCTTCATTTTTCTCACTGGATTCTGGTAAAGTTTACATGAGATACTTTATGTAAAGCCCTTACTTAGCACAGTTCATGCAGATAATAAAGTACTCCTGGAGAGGAACACAGAATACAGGTGGTAGAGGGGGCCCTATGGGGTAGGACCCCTGGGAGAATGCATATCCTATCTGTTTCTGGTCAGGCACAAGTCTGGCAAATGGCTTGATTAGTCCCAGGCTTGAAATCTAGGCTCACCCATGATTGGTTGAGCTTCATATCACTAAGTCCTATTAATCTTTCTTTTGTGGTATGTGCAAAGTCTTATATCTTTTCCTTCCTTCCTCGGCCCCCTCCCTTCCTTCCTATCCCCACTGCTACCACCCTGGTTAGCTCAGCCTTCCTGCTTCTAGTTTAGTGATGCTCTAATCAATCCCATGCTCCTAAAGTAGTGTTCCTAAAACTTTATGTTGTACTCTCATCCCACTCCAAAACTCTCAGTGGCTCCTCTGTCTAAATTCTTTAAGCCTCATTTTCTGTTGCCTTCTTCCTAATCTGGGTTTATGTGTTTCTCCAGTGTGACCCCTTCCTTGGCAGCAAACCCTCCTCTCAGGCAGCCCTTCCCATCCCCACCTCCTAGGACACCCTCCTCCTCCACAGCAAGCCAAACCTGCTGAGCTCTGGCTGGGACCTGAGGGACAGCACTGTCCTGAACAGTGTCAGCACTAGGGAGGATGAGTCCCTGTCAACTAAGACACGATCCCCAAACAGGTAGCACTACCCGTGGGGAATTCCAGGCTTAAAAACGCCACGACCCCTGAGACCCAGCTTTTCCTGTGCTCTCCTGGCCCGGGACCACCCCTCTGAAGAGCGCAGGCACTGTTGCACTGTCGAGGTTATCTGGCCTCTGACTTCCTGCAGCTTCTCTACTGGCCTCAGCTTTGCCCTTGCCTCTGTCCAACCCGCTCTCAATCCTTTCCATCTCCTTCCATCATGCTTGCCTGGGGCAGGGTGCCCTGCCCTCTACACCTTTGGGCGCCCACTCGTGGGGCTCAGCCTGTGCCTGACTGAGGTTCCTTCATGCCCACTCTCTTTTGACTGCAACTCTGCCTGGCTAGACACCCCCCATTGTTAGCAGGGCCATGTCATCCACTGCTTCGGACTGACCCAGGAGGGCTGGCTGTGCCATAGTGAGACGAGGATGGATTTTGGAAGGAACCAGAAGGAACCAAAGAACCAGGCCAAATCAGGGCAGCAGTGAGGCCTCTAGCCTCAGTATTGCAGGCCTCAGCAGTGAAAGCCCGGGGAGGCGTCCCAGGTTGGAGCGAGTCAAAATGGGGGCGGGGCTGTCCAGGCTGGGGCTTACCTGGAAGGCGGCCTGGGCCCAGCCACGGAAGGCCTCCTCCTGGCCACACAGCTCATCGCCTTGGCCCAGCTGCAGCAGCCGCTCCCCGCCCAACTCCTCCAGCCGCGTGTCCACCGCACGAGCAAAGGCACAGAAGTGGGGGTACGCCCGGGAACCCAGCCCGAATACACAGAACCTGGGGTGCAGGGGCCATCACTGGAGGCCTTATCCCAGCCAACATTTGCCCAGGCAGCTTGTCCACCCAGAGCACCCCCCTCGTGGAGGCCCCCAGCCTGAGGGTGCCCAAACCTGAGGGTGCCCAGGGCCCCTGCACTGTCTGTGTTACTGGACTCCTTTCTCTTCCGCCGCCAGGAGGACACCAGTGGGTCTGAGCAGGAGACACTGTTGAAGCGGATTTTGTAACTCCTGTCAAGAGAGGACAGAGACCAGGGTGTCACAGAGAACTGGACACAGCCCAGGCCCAGGCACTACCTGGGGACAACTTCGGGGTCCCTGTCTCAGGGACCAGCATTCCAGTGGGCTCTGAGCTGCAGGACCCTGCCCCACCTCTCCTCCCTCTCTGAAGGGGAACTTAGGACCGTCCAGTCTCTTACAGTCCTGGAGTCTGGGAGTGAACAAGTCTTGGGGTGGGGGAGGCCATCTTGGGGCTGCCATGGGGGCCCAGGCCTCTTGATTTCTGTTGGGGAAGTGACTTGAGGCATAGAGGGAGAGTTCTCCAGACCTCTTTTCTTTTGTCTCTCCCAATCTTCCCTGAAACCCTACTCACTTGTGCTGTTCTGGCCGAGGGGAGCTGTTGTAGGGTCCGGACATTTCCATCAGTGCCACTGCAAAGCTCTAGCAAAGGAAACATTTGTGTTAGGTCAGTTTTGTTTTATTTCCAACTGTACAGAAATTTAAAACTGTACTGGCTGGCCTTTATTATTATTATTGATTTATCACTTTTTTTTTCAAGAGAATTTTTATTCTGGATCATGTTCTATTGGTATAAATAAAAGTCCTGAGACTTTTAAAATAATTGTATGAAATTTCTATAACCTTGCTCTGAATGGAGCAGGGCAAGGCCTCAAACCCTCTCTCAACTGTTCTGGCGAGCACTGTAGGAACACACAGGATCATGGCAGACCAAGTGTGCTAGAGGCTTGCTATGACTTATCATTTTTAATTTTTATTTGTTTCCATAGAGGTCTGAGACTTTTTGGGGAAAATTATATTACAGAAGAATGTAAGGTGACATAAGAGAAAGGCCACCCATCTTCCCTCCAAGTGTATACACTATAGACAGGTGTTAACTTCCCAGTACTTACATGCATGTTCATATTTTATCATTTTTCCTTATTTTTTTTGAGTCGGAGTTTCACTCTGTCACCCAGGTTGGAGTGAAATAGCATGCTCATGGCCCACAGCCTCGACCTGCAGGGCTCAGGGGATCATTCTTCCTCAGCCTCACAAGTAGCTGGAACAACAGGCATGCACCACCATGCCTGGCCAATTTTTTGATTTATTATAGAGATGAGGTCTTGCCAAGTTGCCCAGGCTAGTCTCGAACTGCTGGACTGAGGCAATTGTCTCGCCTCTGCCTCCCAAAGTGCTGGGATTACAGGTGTGAACTACTGTGCCTGGCCTGTCCTCCTTCTTTTAAAGTGAAAATGGGATCATACTATACTTCCCTGCTTTTTGTCAGTAATTCATCGTGGACATCATTTTAGGTCAACATATTGAGATCGACCTCTTCTCTGTAATGACTACATCATATTCTGTCACTTGTATGTACCCTGATGTTCGACTCCCTCTGACTGAAGGACACTGGGTGGTCTATGAACATGCTTACTCAAACACTCCTTGTCCTCTTTTGCATGTTTCAGTTGGATAGTCCTTAGAAGTGGGGCTGCTGAATCCCCACTAGGCTGGTTAGATCGTCCTCACAGAAGCATGGGAGGGGAAGGCTCTTTCCTCATGCCCTGCCAACACAGGATATGACCAATCTTCCATGTTTTAGTGGACTTAATGGGTAGACATGGCTCTCAGTTCCTCTGGCAGTGTCCCAATCACTAGTGGACATTGTTCGGGCCTCCCTCCTCAGAAGTCTACACTGTCTCTTTGTGCTGCTGTGAAGACAGCTCAAAGCTACATGAAGCAGACCTTCCCAGAGGGAAGAAAGCTGAAAGGAAAGAGTAGATGCATTTGGACAGTAGTTCCATAGCTTCATCATAATTAGCATGTACCACTTAAATTTCATTTTTTGGATGTTTTGTCGAAGTGTAGCATATGTACAGAAAAGTACGCATGTTGTAAATGTATGGCTTTGTCGGTTTTCAGAAACTCAACATACATGTGTCACCAACATCCTAGAAGTCACCTTCAAGCCCCTTTCCTGTCACTACTGCCCATAACCCAGGGGTGACCAACCACTCTCCTGATTTCTAACACCATGGATTCATTTTGCCTGTTTCTGAACTTTATACCAAGTGAGTCCTATAGTACAGTACATATTCTTTTGTGTCTGGCTTTTTTCATCTTTTATATTTTTTGGAATTCATCTGTATTGTGTGTGGTTATAATTTGTTCATACTTAATGCTATATCACATTTGAATATACCACATTTATTTATCCAGCTTATCATTGATAGTTGTTTGAATTGTTTCCGAGAGGTATTTTGAACAAATCTGCTATAAACATTCTAGTTCATATCTTTAATGAATAGACCCCATTTTTTGTGGGTATAGTCTTAGATTTGCTCCATTTAAAAAAATTGGGAGCAAATTAACAAACACTGAAATGCACAGTGGTTTTTTTTTTTTTTTGAGTTGGAGTCTCACTGTCGCTCAGACTAGAGTGCAGTGGCACGCTCATGGCCACCACAGCCTTGACCTGCTGGGCTCAGGTGATCCTTCCACTTGTCTTCCAAGTAGCTGGAACTACAGGCATGTGCCACCATGCCCAGCTAATTTTTGATTTATTGCAGAGATGAGGTCTTGCCATGTTGCTCAGGCTGGTCTTGAACCTCTGAGCTCAGGCAATCCTCTCATCGTGGCCTCCCAAAGTGAGCCACTGTACCCAGCCAAAATGCATAGATCTTAAAGGTGCAGTTCAATCTGCTTGGCTGTTTGGCAGTTTTATTTTTTAAAAAAGGAAAAAGTAGCCAGACATAATGGCTCACACCTGTAATCCCTGGGAGGCGGAGGCGAGAGGATTGCCTGAGACCATAGGTTTGAGAACAGCCTGGCCAACATGGCAAGACCTCAGCTCTACAATAAAAAAAAAAAAAAATTAGCTGTGTGCGGTGGCACATGCCTGTAGTTCCAGCTACTTGGAAGGCTGAGGCGGAAGGATCGCTTGAGCCCAGCAGGTAGAGGATTCAGTTACCATGAGCGTGTCACTACACTCCAGTCTGGGTGACAGAGTGAGATTCTGATTCAAAAAAAAAAAAAGGAAAAATTTAAACAAACAAAAACCCATAAACCAAGCAAATCCCAACCCAAAAACTTATCCAAGAAAAATAAAAACATAAACCCAACCAAAGTCTGGTACAAGAATGTTCATAACAGCTTTATTCATAATAACCCTAACCTGGAAACAGCCCAAGTATCCATCAACAGGAGAATGGACAAACAAACGGAATATTCACACAATGAACTCTACTCAGCAGCAGAAAGGAGTAAAATACTGAATCATGCAACAACATGGACGTGTCTCAAAAGCAGACTGAGAGACGCCATAATACTGTAAGCTTTCATTTATAGGACGTGCTAGAGTAAGTGAAATTAATCGGGCCGGGCTCGGTGGCTCAGCCTGTAATCCCGCGCTTTGGGAGGCTGAGGTGAGTGAATTGCCTGAGCCTGCGGGTTCGAGACCCACCTGGGCAACTTGGCGAGACCTCATCTCTACAAAAAATCAAAAAAACTAGCCGGGCGTGGTAGTGC
>CAUYQG010192117.1:0-13220 GCA_963574415.1 Tarsius wallacei
TGCTTCAAATATGTTTTGTTTACCACAATTACTTTTTAAAAATAAGTAAATCAATAAATAAAATGTGGGAACAGCCTTGTACAAACTGATAATGGTCCATGGACCAAGAAATATGATTAATTCAACCCTTTCCCTAAGAAAGACACATTTTTAAAAACATAGGGTAATTCTTGTGGCCCCTGTTTTCTCTAAAAGCCCTGCACTATGGAAGTAGAGAGATAAGTGACTAGGACCCTTAGGTTAGATCTGCTTTGTGTTGCTGGCAACCCTGTTTTCTCTCAGATGAGCTTGGTTGATGCAGATGGATTTGGAGGCTTTATGTTCTCATCCCTTTCTTCCGTCCATTCTTTCTCAGCTTTGAATTGGCAGGATTTAACAGTTACAAGGGTCTATCTTCCCTTTTTCTTTGTTCAATTCAATTCTGTTTCATTTAAACCTTACCTTCTCTTTCTCCAGATTGTTTTGGATTTAAACTTGCTGTCAAAGCACTGCCAGATCACTTTCCCTTGGCATGGCTTACAAAATTCGGCTTGGCACAGTTGTAGTTGCTTTGTGTGGAGTTGTTTAGTGTGGCATTGTTTCTCGGCTGACTGTAGTGACGTCATAGGTGGTCTTAGTGCCCTGCTTCAGGAGCTATAGTACCTTTGAGCACGGAGTCTGAAATAGCTCTTCAAATCTGAATGTGTCCATTGGGCATGAGGCCAGAGGTGGTAGTATTTTTATTTTTATTTTTAGTTGGGGTCTCACTCTATTGTCCAGGCTGGAGTGCAGTAGCACACTCATGACCATCCCAGTGTTGACTTGCTGGGCTCCAGCGACCCTTTTGCCTCAGCCTTCCAAGTAGCCAGAACTACAGGAGCACACTACCACCCCCAGCTAATTTTTGATTTATTTTAGAGACGAGGTCTTGCCAAGTTGCCCAGGCTGGTCTCGAACATGCAGGCTCAGACAATCCACTCGCCTCAGCCTCCCAAAGTGCTGGGATTACAGGCTGAGTCACCGAGCCCGGCCCAGTGGTGGTAGAATTAAATGTGGTACCTAGCTTGGGGACACAACTGATCTACTCATTGTTTATAATTCCCAATTAGGTTGGATGACTCTCTTGGCTAATTATACTCTCAAAATTCTATTCTGTGTGCACTTAAGTTGTTCTTCTCATGATTTTGCAAATGGAGATGCATCAAAATCCCTTTAAATCATGAGTTGATTTGATGATCTAGTTTTGCTGATGGGAATACTAAGTGACTATATAGAAACATTATGCTTTCTTTCCTGGATTTCTCAGCTAAAATGCTTAAAAGTTTGCCAGATAAACATGTTTAATCAGTTGTCCTTTTTCTATTGATATCTATCTGGCAGTTGTTACTTGAACGGTTGAATTTTACACTCTTCGATGTAGTTAGATAATTTTCTAATCTTGGCCAATAAAGTGCTGTTGGATAAGATTCTGGACCACTTTAACAGTTGAAGAGTTCTCAGTCAACAACTTGGGGATTCAGTAAGTTGTGCATAGAACACAAAGGGAGAGAGAGAGAAGAGGGGAGAGAGAGAAAGAGAGAAAGAAAATAAATCAAGATCAAAGTAATCGAAGAAACACTTATCCATGGTCAGAGAAATATGTAACGGACACTTTTTTCAAGGAGTAATAGTGACTTGTGATTCTTTCTGTGATAGCTAAAGATGTGGGTTTTTTGCTGGCTAGTATGATACTGGATATGAGAACTAGAAAACGAATCCTGTTCTTACTTCAGACGGTATCATCTCCCTTTCCTGGAGATACCAGCCTCCCTAAGCCTGATTGCTTGAGAAACTAAAGCTATACATTCTGAATAACTTTTTAAGCTTTACTTCTATTTTTATTGAGTAGGAGTGGAGTGGTAAGGATAAATAATTCCTTAAGAAACAAAATGAATTGACACATGTTACAACATGAATGAACTTCAGAGACATACTAAATGGAAGAAGCCAGACGCCAAAAGCCACATATTGTAGGATTCTATTTATATGAGATGTGGAAAAAAGGCAATTTATAGAGACAGAAAATAGATGGATGATTGCCTATGGCTGGGTATGAAAGCAGGAATTGACTGCAAATGGGTAGAAGAGATCTTTACTGGGGTGATGGAAATTATCTACCAGGTGGTGGTTGCATAACTGTAAATTTACTAAAAATAATTAAATTGTACACTTAAAACAGGTGAAATTTATGGTCAGTAAAGTATATGTCAATATATATATTTAAAAAAGAATGGAATCATGCCCAACAGAAGCCGTAGGTTTTTGTTGTTTAAAATTGTACACATTGGTCCTATAAACGATTTCTTCTCCTTTTGTTTCCAAACTGAAGAAAAATGGATCTCTAGTGTCAGGAGACAATCATTTTCTACTGGTCTATGTAAAAACCACCCCAAATGCCATTCAGCAACTGTTTAAGGCCTGAAGGGACTAGACATCCTATATCTTGTCTCTATACTGGTCAGACATGCACCCACTCTGCTAGACAATGGCCCCATGCTTGCCTCACTTCTGGGTTCTCCATCTTCTCAATACATGGTCTTCACACCGTGAAAAATTGTTTTTCTTGGACAATAGGATTATCACATCCCACTCAGTACAGTGTATTTTATAGCCTTGTCACCACATTATGATAAAATGATGTTTGAGGTGTCTGTGTCCTACCAAAAACATAAGCTCTTCTGGACAAAGAGACTGTATTGCACCCTCCTCTATGCTCTCAGGACCTGACACCTAGTGGGTGCTCAATACATGCTTACTAGTCTGAGATGACTTTGTTTGCCGTAGAATTGCTACTGATCTTGTGGAAGGGGATGGTAAAGTTATTATCTGACTTGGTTGACTTATTAGAAACTTCAGGAGCGTGCCAGATCCTAGATAGATTCGTTTGCATTTTGATCAATTTCCTTTTACCATGACAATGTTGCCCCTCCCAAATCATCCCCAAATGCAGTGGCTGAAAGCAAGTTTTATTTATTTATTTCAATAGCTTTGGGGAGTACAAATAGTTTTTGGTTACATGGATGCATTGTACCGCAGCGAAGAAGTCTGGGCTGTAAGTGTATCCATCACTCCCACCTGTGCACAACGTACCTGACAGGTGATTTTTCATCCCTCCAACACGTCCCACTCTCTCTCTTCTGAGTCCCCAATGTCCATTATACCATTTTTTATGCCTTTGCAGATTCTTAGTTTAGCTCCCACTTATAAGTGAGAACATGCAGTGTTTGGTTTTCTGTTCCTGTGTTAGTTCATTTAGGATAATGTTTTCCGATTCTATCCAAGTTGCTGCAAAAAGACAGCATTTCACCTTTTTTTTGAGTTGGAATCTCATTCTGTCGTGAAGGCTGGAGTGCGATGGCACGCTCATGGCCACTGCAGCTTCAGCCCGTTGGGCTCAGGCGATCCTTCTGCCTCAGCCTTTCAAGTAGCTAGAACCACAAGTGTGCCACCATGCCCTACTAATTGATTTATTGTAGAGAAGAGGTCTCGCCAAGTTGCCCAGGTCGGTCTTGAGCCCCTGGACTCAGGCAGGCCTCTTGCCTCTGCCTCCCAAAGTGCTGGGATTACAGGTGTGAGTCACCATGCCTGGCTCATGCTTCTTTTTTTTTTTTTGCAGCAGAATAGTATTCTATGGTGTGCGTGTGTGTGTGTGTGTGTGTGTGTGTGTGTGTGTAATTTTCATTATCCACTGATCAGTTGATGGGCATTTAGGTTGATTCTACATCTTTGCTATTGTGAATTGTGCTGCAAGAAACAGCACAGAGGTTGTACTAATTTGCACTGCCACCAACGGTGTAAGTGTTTCTTTTTCACTGCATCCATGCCAATATCGCTTTTTGATTTTTTTTAGTACTGGCCATTCTGACTGGTGTAAGGTGGTATCTCATTGTGGTTTCAATTTTCATTTCCCTGATGATGAGTGACGTTGAACATTTTTTCATATTTTTGTTGTCCATTTGTACATTTTATTTTGAGAGATATCTGTTCATGTCTATTTGCCCATTTTTAAATAGGTTTGTTTGCTTGTTTCTTGCTGATTTGCTTGAGTTTTTAGTAGATTCTGGATATTAGTCCCTTGACAGATGTATAGTTTGTGAATGTATTTTCTCATTCTGTAGGTTGTCTATTTACTCTGTTGATTATTTCTTTTGCTGTGCAGAAGCATTTTAGTTTAAAAAAAAAGCCTTTTAAGTCCCACTTATTTATTTTTGTTTTTGTTACATTTGCTTTCGGAGTTTTAGCCATAAATTCTTTGAGTAGGCCAATAGCCAGAGAAGTTTTTCCTAGGGTTTCTTCTAGGATTTGTATGATTTCAGGTCTGGCATGTAAGTCTTTACTATCTTGAGTTAATTTTTGTATGTGGTGAGAGGGATCAAATTTCACTTTTCTTCATGTAGCTATCCAATTTTCACAGCACCATCTGTTGAAGAAGGTGACCTTTCCCCAGTGTATGCTTTTGTCTGCTTTATCAAATACCAGTTGATTGTAGGTATTTGGGTTTACTTATGGATTCTCTATTCTGTTCCATTGGTCCATGTGTCTGCTCTTGTATTAGTACCATGCTGTTTTGGTTACCACAGCCTTGTATAATTTCAATTTGGGTAATGTGATGCCTCTAGCTATGTTCTTTTTGCTTAGGATTCTGTTGGCTATTCTGGCACTTTTTTTTAGTTTCATATAAGTTTTAGGATTTACTAATTCTGTGAAAAATGACATTGGCAGTTTGATAGGGTTTGAGTTGAATCTGTGGATTACTTTAGATACGATGGTCATTTAAACAATATTGATTCTTCCAATCCATGAGCATAGGATGCTTTTCCTTTTTTGTGTGTGTTCTCTGCAATTTCTTTCATCAATGTTTAAAGCTCTTTTTGTGGAGCTCTTTAACCTCCTTGGCTAAATATATTCCTAGGTATTTTAGCTTTTGGCTGCTACTGTAAATGGGTTGAGTTCTTGATTTGATTCTTTTTTTTTTTTATTGTAGAGATGCAGTCTCACCAAGTTGCCTGGGCTGGTCTTGAACCCACGGGCTCAGGCATTACACTTGCCTCAGCCTCCCAAAGTGCTGGGATTACATGCTGAGCCACCGAGCCCAGTCTGATTTGATTCTTAGCTTGGTTGCTATTGGTGTATAGTAGCACTGACTGATTTGTGAGTGTTGGTTTTATGTCCTGTGGTTTTACTGAATTCATTCATCAAGTCCAGGAGTCTTTTGGAGGGGTCTTTAGAATTCTCTACATATAAGATCATATCATTGGCATACAGAGATAGCTTTATTTCTTCTTTTCCAATTTGGATATTCTTTATTTCTTTCTCTTGCCTGATTGCTCTGGCTAAGACTTCCAGTACTGTATTAAATAGGAGTGGTGAAAAAGTGGGCATCCTTGCTTTGTTCCAGTTCTGAGGGGAAATGTTTTCAACTTTTCAGGATGACATTGGCTGTTGGTTTGTCATATATGGCTTTTATTATTTTGAGGAATATTTCTTCTATGCCTATTTTGCTCAGGGTTTTTTTTTTTTATCATGAAGGAATGGATTTTATGAGATGCTTTTTCTTCGTCTGTTGAGATGACCATATGATTTTTGTTTTTTAACTCTGTGTATGTGATGGATTATGTTTATTGTCTTACATATGTTGAATCATCCTTGCAACCCTGGGATACAACCCACTTAATAAAATGGATTATTTTTTATGTGCTGTTGAATTCAGTTTGCTAGTCTTAGTTGAGGATTTTTGTGTCTATCTTCATCAGAGATATCAGTCTGTAATTTTCTTTTCTGTTGTGTCTTTTCCTGGCTTTGGCATTGGGGAGATACTGGTTTCATAGGATGAGTTAGGGAGAATTCCCTCCTTTTCAAGATTATGGAATATATTCAGTAAAATTGACACCAATTCTTCTTTGAAAGTCTGGTAGAATTTGGCTGTGAGTGCATCGAGTACTGGACTTTTTTGGTTGGGGAATTTTAATTACTGTTTCAGTCTCGCTACTTGTTATTAGTTGCTCAGGGTTTCTATTTCTTCCTGATTCAAGATTGAGAGATTGTATGTTTCTAAGGATTTATTCATTTCCTCTGGATGGTCTAATTTGTTTGCGTAGAGGGGTTTAAAATAAGCTTAGGCGATCTTTTGGATTTCTGTGGTATCAGTTGTAATGTCTCCATTTTCATTTCCGATTGAGCTAATTTGAATTTTCTCTCTTCACTTCTTAGTTAATCTAGCTAGTGGTCTGTCAAAATTTTTATTTGCTTTTAAAGAACCAACTTTTTGTTTCATTTATTCTTTTCTTTTTTTTTTTTTTGAGTTGGAGTCTCACTCCGTCACCCAGACTGGAGTGCAGTGGCCGCTCCCGGCCACCGCAGCCTCGACCTGCTGGGCTCCTGCGATCCTTCCGCCTCAGCCTTCCAAGTAGCTGGAACTACAGGCACGCGCTACCACACCTGGCTAATTTTTTGATTTATTGTAGAGATGAGGTCTCGCCAAGTTGCCCAGGCGGGTCTCGAACCCACGGGCTCAGACAATTCACTCACCTCGGCCTCCCAAGGCGCGGGATTACAGGCTGAGCCACTGAGCCTGGCTCATTTATTCTTTATATATATTTTTTGTTTCAATTTCTGTTCCAATCTTCATGATTTCTTTTTTTCTGCTACCTTTGGGTTTGGTTTATTTGTGTTTCTCTTGTTCCTTTAGGTGTTACTTTAGGTTGTCAATTTTCTTCTGAGTACAACTTTGTTGGTGCCCCAGAAATTTTGGTTACTTGTGTCATTGTTGTCATTCATTTTGAGAAATTTTAAAATTTCCATCTTGATTTTGTTGTTAACCCAAGATCAGTCAGGAGCAGATTGTTAATTTTCATGTATTTGCTTGGTTTTGAGAGTTCTTCTTGGAGTTAATTTCTAGTTTTATTCCACTGTGGTCTGAGAAGGTGCTTGATATCACTTCAATTTTATTGAATTTATTGAGACTTGATGTTTGGCCTATCATGTAGTCTATTTTGGAGAATTTCCATGTGCTGATGAGAAAAATGTGTGTTCTGTAGCTTTGGGGTGAAATGTTCTGTACACATCTGTTAGGTACATTTGCTTTAGAGTCCAGTGTAACCATTTCTTTGTTGATTTTTTTTTTTTTGCCTTAATGATCTATCTCTGTCAGTAGAGTCTTGAAGTCTCCCACTATTATTGTATCGCTGTCTATCTCTTCTCTTAGGTCTACTAGAATTTGTTTTATAAAGCTGGGAGCTTTGGTGTTTGGTGCATATATATTTAAAATTGTTACATCTTTTTGTTGGATTGATCCCTTTATCATTATATAATAGCCTTCTTTGTCTTTTTTTTAACTGCTAATTTAAAGTCTGTTTTATTTGATACAAGAATGACTACTCCAGCTTATTTTCGGTTTCCATTTGTGAGAAAATTTTAATTTTTTTTACATCCCCTTATCTTGGGTCTGTGGGAGTCTTTGTGTGTTAAGTGGGTCTCTTTAAGGCAAAAGATATTTGGATCCTGTGCTTTTAAAGTCTGTTCTGCCAATCTATATCTTTTAAGTGGGGTTTGAAACCATGTATACTCAGTGTTAATAATGATATATAAGGTACTATTTTATTCATCACGTTTGTTGCTACCTGGTTGCTTTCTTTTCTTTATTGTGTTGGTGTTCTATAAGTCTTGTGAGATTTATTATTTCCAGTGTTTTCCTACTGATGTATTTCAATCTTTTGTTTCAATATTTAGAACTTTTTGGAGTATGTTTTGTAGAACTGGTCTAGTGGTAACAAATTCCCCCAGCATTTGATAGGAAAGACTTGTATTTCTCCTTCATTTATGACACTGAGTTTTGCAGGATACAAAATCCTTGGCTGACTCTTGTTCTGTGTGAAGAGATTGAAGATAGAGCCCCAATCCCTTCTGACTTGTAGAGTCTCTACTGAAAATTCTGCTGTTAGTCTGATAGGTTTACCTTTGTAAGTTATTTGGTGCTTTTATCTCACTGCTTATAATTCTTTCCCTCATGTTAACTTTGAATAACCTGATGGCTGTATGCCTTGGGATGACTTTCTTGCAATGAATATTCTAGGCATTATTTGGGCTTCTTATAACTGGATGCCTAAATCTCTGGCAAAGCCAGGGAAGTTTTTCCTCAATTATTCCCTCAGATAAGTTTTCTCTTTTTCTTTAGGAACACCTCTGATTCTTAGGCTTGGATGTTTTATAAGATCCTACATTTCTTGGTGACTTTGCTCCATTATCTTGATTATTTTTTCTTTATTGTTGTCCGATTGTGTTCATTTGAAAGCTTTGTCTTCAAATTCTGAGATCCTGAAAGCAAGTGTTATATTCTCAGTCATGAATCTGTGTATTGGTTGAGAGTTTGCTGACCTGGGCTGTACGCATAGGTTCGTGACTTGAAGCTGTGGGGCAGGTGCAGATAGTCTCCATATACTTCTCTTCCTCCTTAGGCCAGTGAGCTACCAGCCCATCTTCTTCTCATGGTGATGACTAGTTAGCAAGAGCAAGGATGGAAATATGTGATGCCCCTTAAGATCTAGGCTTAGAACTGTTTGGCACCATCAATGTTCCACTAGCTAAAATAAGTCCCATGTCAAGTCCAACCTCAGTGCATGGGGTAACGAACTCAACTTTTCACTGAAAGAACTGCAAAATCACAAGGCCAAAAGCGTACGATGGGACACAAAAGTAATGCAATGTGCTTATTTGTAAATGCTTTCTGCAATAAAGCCAGGTTGAAATTATGGACCTCAGAAAATTTTAAAGAGTGTGTGTGGAGACATGGAAATGAGAGGTAACCAAAGTTTTATCTGTCCTGGGATTTCCCATCTAACTGACTTGCATCTTCCAGTCATGAAGATATTGCTGTTCTTTCATTTCAGTTGAACTTGGCTTGCTAACTCCTTCTAAGCACAAGTATTAAAGAATGATGTGTCAAGAGCCAGTTACTCTAATGGGAGGTCATGATAGGGCTTTTGGCAGTTTAAGAAGGAGATACTGGGTGAAAGCTAAACACTTAAGTCATCATTTCCGTTTCAGAAACGGTTATTCTCGCCTGCTGAGGAAACTGCCCTCCAAAAGGGACGCACTAAAGAGAGATGGAAATTGTCCCCAGTGCTTGTGGAGGTTGCAAAGCTGTTCTACCTGACAGAATAATGATGAGGTTTTTGAAGGCCTTCCATTTAGTGAGGACACCAATGTGCACAATCATTTAAATAAAATGTTGTGACCAGCGTGTTGCAGGCAGGCCTATTAGTTTGTCAGCAGGTTTCTATCCAGGAAGTGAAAGAAACCTTAGGAAAGAGTTATCAAGCGACCACAAGAGCAACTTTGAAATCCTGAGATATATTACAAATTGCACCAATGTATAATCAAGCATAGTAAACTCACTACAAAGGCCTTCTGGGGACAGAGGCCTTCTGTCCTGACCCCTGTTCCCTTTCTTTCTATGTCAGTTTTGGAAAATAAGTTATATTTCTGCCCTCTTTTGTTCTTCACCAGAACAACATGTTTACTTTTTATTCGTCTACTTGTTTAACATTTATGTAGTGGCAGCAGGATTTCTTCAGTGTTCAGCCATCCCATTTGCTCAGGAATGAAGGCTGTCCCATGGATGCGGGTCTTTAAGTTTGAAAATCAGGACAGGCCGAGGTGAGAGGATTGCCCGAGCCTATGTTTGCCCAACGGTACAACCTTGAAATGCAACCTTCTTTTTTTCTGTGGTTGAATTCATTTTCGTTGCTACTGAATATTCCATTGTGTAACTATACCAAAATGTATTCATCTACATTGATGGCCATTTGGTTAACTTCCAATTTGGGCATATTTATGAATAGTTCTGCTACGAACAGTCTTGTACCTGTCTTTTAGTTTATGTATATATGTATTTTGGGGAAGGGGAGTTTACAAGGAGAGAGCCCCCAAAAAACCAGAATTATCTTTTGGAGGGTGGGCCCCTTGTAGTACAGGCTTCCCCTGCTAGGTAAGTGTTCTAGGAACACATCGGCATTAGCGTACCAGCTAGCCTTGATTATTGTGAGAGGCTGCGTTTGGCTTCAGTGAATTTTGGGGAGAGATTTTTTTTCAATGCATTTGCCCATTTCATGATGGATGATTTACAAGTATACCTGCCCACATCGCACTGAGGGTTCAGCAGTTTTATTTTGTTTTTGTTTTTGCTTTTTACCAAAAACAACATGGCTCTGTGCCCCACCCTCCCTGTTCACTTGGTCTTTCCCAGAGTGACTTTTTCTTGTTTCCCTAGATGAAAAAAAGTTCTCAAAGGGAAACATTTTGCCGATGTGGAAGAGATGAAACAAAAAAGCAGCAGAAGCACTGAATGTCATCAAAATTGACGAGCTCAAAAACTGTTTTGAGCAGTGAAAAAGCATCTCGCTAGGTGTAGAGTACTTTGAAGGTGACAAATTTAAACATGTAAGAATAAACACACGATTTTCATAAATAAATTCCATTTTTTATGGAGGGGTTCCCTCTCATATTTAGCTAAGGGTGAGATTACTGGGGCATAGAATATGAATATGTTCAGTTTTAATAGATATTGCCAAATCGTTTTCCAGCCAGTTTGCTCCAACTTACAATCTTTCCAGCAGTGTGTGAGCATTCCAATTGCTCCTTAACCTTCTAACACTTGGTATGAGTCCATCTGCCTTTTTCATCTTAGCCATCCTGATGGGTATAGTGCTATTGCCGTGTGGCTTTAATTAGTCCCTGGTGACTAATGAAGCTGAGCTTTTGTATGTATGCTGGCCATTTGGAAACTCACTTTTGTCAAGCATTAGTTCAAGTATTTGACTTGTTTTCTATTGGGTCAGCCTTGGTTAACTTATTGACTTGTCTGAATTCTTTTATATCCTAGATATGGGTCCTTTATCAGATATGTTTTGCAAATACCTTCTCTCACCCTGTAGGGTTGCCTTTTCACTTCTCTTTGATGAACTGAAGTCATTAATTTCAAAGTAATTCAATTTATCATTTTCTCCTTCCCGGCTAGTGCTTTCTGTGTCCTGGGTAGGAAATCTTTGCGGATTTCAAGAGAAGTGTTTGGAATTTTATTTCATGCTCAGTGAGGACCCATTGAAAGTACAAGCAGGCAAGTGACATGAGCTGATTTATGTTTGTAAAAGTCCATCAGCTTTTGAAGGGAGTCCATCAGCTGCAGTAGCCCAAGTAAGAGATGATGATGGCTCAGAATTGACAGAATTCACAAATGAAGGCGTGGCGGCTCCCAGCACTTTGGGAGACCAAGGCAAGAAGATTGCTTGAGGCCAGGAGTTTGAGACCAGCCTGGGCAACACAGGGAGCCCTCATCTCTACAAAAAAAAAAAATAATAATAATAAATTAGCCTGGCATGGTGTCGCGCACCTGTAGTCCCAGCTACTCAGAAGTCTGAGAGGGAAGTGTCGCCTGAGCTGAGAGGTTTCGATGAGCTGTAATCATGCCACTGTACTCTAGCCTGGGCAACAAAGTGAGAACCTGATTCAAAAAAAAAAAAAAGAAGAAGAGAAGAGAAAGAACTCACAAATGGGTTGGCTGAGGTGATGTGGAGGAAAAGGAGGAGGGAATGAGGGCAACCCCTCTGCCTGTAGTTTGGAACTGAGTGGGTAGTACTAAGTGAGATATGGAATGGAGGGAACTTTGGGGTGATAGAAAAAGAGGACTTTTTGGGGGGACAAATGAGATTCATTTTGTACAAGTTTTGTTTGTGATATCTCTGAAGCACCCATGTAGAGATATTTTGGAGTTAAAACTTGGAGGCGCCGTGTGTGTGTGGAGGGGCTGAGGTGTCTGAACTCAAAGGCCCTTGGAGTCTTTCTTGATCTCTTTGGAGGAAAAAAAAAAACAAACTGTTCGTTCCTTTCTTTACATACCTCTGTTCTCTGTATCAGTAAATCTTTTCTTTTTTAAACAAGCTTGTCTCACTCAATTAGTCTGGGAATTCATTGAGAACCAGGTATCTGACAGTGTCCCTGGACATTGTATGAGTCATTCATTTTTGTTAACCAGATACATGGATTTCCTTATAAAAGAAAAATACAGGGGGGGAAAAAAAAAGCTTTTAAACCAAAACCTACCACTCAACCAGAATTCACAAAATGTTCTGCAAATTCCAGTAATAAGTCAATTGGATAAAGAAAAGCCTCGGTACTTGAGCAAATAGAACAAAGTTTGTTTCTGAGCTGTCCAGATTGCCTCCTGACAGTGAGTAATGAATGATTCTGAGCTTGGTGCCTCAAAGCAGAAGTGAGGGCACTGGGTACCATCCTGGGGGTGCTTATGTACCTTGACTGCCTGGTCTGTGTCAGGGTCGGCAGGGAGAAGATGCAAATTTCTGTGACGAAGTGGAGCTCAAACAGAGCAAACATAACTGGGACAAAGAAGGAAATCGACACCCTTTCTAGCTTTCTTATTTCCTGTGTTTTCTGCATGCCCTAACGTTGGTTCTTTTTATTATTAATATTATTATTATTTTTTATTGTGTGTTTTTTAAATAAATAAATAAATAAATAAATAAGAAGCAGAGTCTCACTATGTTGTCCAGGTCTCTAACTCCCAAGTTTAACTGATGCTCCTGTCTCAGTTTCCCGTAGTGCTCGGGTTATAGGCGTGAGCCACTGCCCCTGGTCATAAAATTGGCTCTTTTTGGAAGGCAAGAGGAAGTTAGTGCATTCTTTGAGAGCTATGTTTGTTCTCCAGGCTGGTCAACATCAGTACCAGGACCAAAATTCTCCCACCTGCCTGCTTGAGGCTGACTTCAGTGCTTCCCAGGGAAGTATGATGCTCAGGGGTCCAGAGGAGGAGGCCAAAGTTTCAGTATGACAAAACTATCTACCAAGAGTCTTGAAATTCTACATTTCTTTGTCTGGACCTATGGTATCCATGGATGTGCCATGTGAGCCACATTAAAATTGGTAAAATAGGCGAAATTAATTTTTTTTTTTTTAGTTGGAGTCTCACTCTGTTGCCCAGACTGGAGTGCAGTGGCCGCTCCTGGCCACCGCAGCCTCGACCTGCTGGGCTCCGGCGATCCTTCTGCCTTCGCCTTCCAAGTAGCTGGAACTACAGGCGCATGCTACCACACCTGGCTGAGTTTTGATTTATTGTAGAGATGAGATCTTGCCAAGTTACCCGGGGCTGGTCTCAAACCCGCGGGCTCAGGCAATCCACTCGCCTCAGCCTC
>CAUYQG010192118.1:0-12029 GCA_963574415.1 Tarsius wallacei
ATAAATCAAAAAATTAGCCAACGTGGTAGCACGCACCTGTAGTTCCAGCTACTTGGAAGGCTGAGTGGAAGGATTGCCAGAGTCCAGCAGGTCGAGGCTGCGGTGACCGGGAGCGGTCACTGCACTCCAGTCTGGGCAACAGAGTGAGACTCCAACTCAAAAAAAAAAAAAAAAAAAGAATCTTCACATCAGGACACAGTGGCTCAAGTCTGTAATCCCAGCACTTTGGGAGGCCGAGGAAGGAGGATTGCCTGAGCTCAGGGGTTCAAGACCAGCCTGGGCAACTTGGTGAGACCTCATCTCTACAATAAATCAAAAAAATTAGCCAGGTATGGTAGCATGTGCCTGTTGTTCCAGCTACTTGCAAGGCTGAGGCAGAAGGATAGCCTGAGCCCAGTAGGTTAAGGCTGCGGTGGCCATGAATGTACCACTGCACTCCAGCCTGGATGACAGAGGACAGAGTAAGACTCCAACTCAAAAAAAAAAGATCTTCACATCAAAAAAAAAGAATAGGCCCCAAATAATCATAAGTGGCATGTCTAAATTGACAAGGTCTAAAAATCTCCCTCATTAATTTAGAAAACAGGAAACTTCATTTCAGCAGTACACATATACTAACAGTCATAAAGACATGGAATGGTGGATACAACTAGGTTAATTCAAACCCTCTACTCTTCTGCTGTGACTGATCTAGGACACTCTGGAGCCTTGGTTGCTACTATGGGGCCTACATCTCATTAAAAAATAAAAGTTGAGAAAGGAGACAGAATCACAGAAAGATCAGACTATTAAAATGGTACAAGCTCAAAACTCTGGTCTCAGAATTGCTCAGTGATCAGAAAGAAGGTGAATGACCACAGGGTCCTGGAACAGGACACATTCATGGACTGGGGGCCTCAAACTCCTCAGCTTGACCGCCTCACATATCCCACTCAAATGACAGGTTATGTCTTCCAGGATTCTCTCCCAACCATGGCCAACCTATGTTGGGTTAAGTACCTTTATTGGTAAGCTGTGTACTTTTGTCATTGCACTTGTCAATACTATAATTTTCTATGTGTCTTTATGTTTTATGCAACATATTATGAGCACTAAGGTATAAGCAGCAGGGATTGTGTCTTACCCAATCTTGGACTCCCAGTACCTATTACAGGGCTTGGTACACATTGGGGTCAAATAAATATTATCAAACAAGTGAATATTAGATGTAATGCCTGAAAGGACTATAGAGAATCTTCCTCATGACTAGCAGGTCACATAATATTAGTGGCAGAAGCAGAAGTAGGTCTTAATTATCCATTCAATGAATAATTGTACTACATACCAGACACTGTACAAAATGCTTAGGATGAAGAGATGAGCTATTCATAACCCTGATCTGAAAGAATATTCAGTCTACTGTAACAGACAAGAGTTGCTTCCAGATGATCATAACACAGTAGGACTGGCACTGGAATGAAAGTATTCTTTTTAGAATGAAACATGGAGTGTGTGTGGCTTTGTGTACACACGTGATTGATGAAAATGTAACAGAAAGATCAACAGACAAACTATCTTATGGGTGAAGTTGTGTTTCAAAAAATAAGATATGGTTTTCTACACATTCAAGAGAGAAGGCTATCTATGCCAAAGGCACCTCGTTTTCTAGACATCTCATCTTTCCACTGTATTAGCCCTGCCAAAAACAAAAATTGGAATTACCTACAGCAATTGGAATTACAGGTGACAGAGCCTTGACTATACAAATTGTGGACTCCATTTATGTCTGGATACTCCATGACAATTTTTCCCAATGTATGTGATTGCTAAATAATTTTGTAAACACTATGTATCTTTGCCAATGTATAACAAAGGAACGATCTAAAAATGTTTAAAAGACATTGACACTACAAGGTTTCTTTAGTTCATGTCAGTGAACTTGTATATATAGGAAATGAGAAAGATGAAGACCCTTTCCAAAATGTTAATGCTAGAGAGGCACATAAGAAGAGGTAAGAGGTCTTCAAAATGTTAGGGGGGCAACAGTGTACACCAACTTCAGAGTAAATTGCAAAGAGGGGTCTTATGTTCTTTCTGGAGCCTAAAATGCAGCCCTCAAATCCCCTGAACCTTGGCTTCCTGTCCTCAGTCTTTTCTATTCCTCTCATCCCTTTGACTGCTCTTCTTTCCCAAGTCTTCCCTCCATCTATGTATCTTCTATGCACTATATCTTTGCATCAGTCCTGTTGTGCAGCTAGAGTTCCTAGTCACATTCCTAAATACCCAGTTCATCTCTCTGCTTAGATTATCACAGTGCTTGAACACAGTGTATCCAAAACAAAACCTGTCTCCCTCCCCCTTAATCTTGCTCTTCTTCTGGGAAACCAAAACTCTTTGCCAACAGCATCTATTCTGTCTTCCAGAGTCTGAAATTTGGAGTCGTCCAAAATACTCCCATATTTTTCCACCCTCACCAAATAGTATCAATCCATTCCATACTAATACAAAGTAATATCAATAATATCAATACCGTGAGAAAGACAACTTTCTAATATCACTAGCAGAATTAGTTCAATCTCTCCTTATTTAATTTACCTTACACCCATAAGTTATGAAATATGTTAATTATCAACTGTGTTTTTCAAATAACAATCAGTTTACTACATGATTAACAAATAATGGAAAATGTTATCTGATAAACTGAACTTATTGGACAAAATTGTTCTCAACACAGAAGACAACAATGGAGATTAATTAAGAGACTTTGGGCATGAAGAGGCACAGGTCTCTAGCTGACAAATGAATGGTTGGACCAGGAGGCAAGAAAGAGAGGTACAAGCAAGGACAAATTTTGTCCATCAGCAACTATATTACTGGAGATAGTCATTTAGTCCAAAATCCGTAATCTAATGTCAGTGGGTAAGCAGCAGCTCATACGAGTAGTATAAAAAGGGGAGGGGAGAAGGAAGTAAGTGGTTCTGTTATGTTAAAATAACTTGAGTACCAAGTACAGCTGTCTCTCAGTATCCATGAGGGATTCCAGGACTCCCAAAGACACCAAAATCCACAGATGCTCAAGGTCATTATATAAAGTGGTGTAGTATTTGCATATTACCTACACACATTCTCCCATATACTTTAGATCATCTCTAGATTATTTAGGATACTTAATGCAATGCCTATACATCACTTTATTTGTGTGGGTTCAACACAACACTCAGCACACAGAAAATTCAGGCTTCGCTCTTTAGGAACTTCGTGGAATTTTCTCTTTTCTGAATATGTTTGATCCGTAGTTGTTTAAGTCCAGAGGTGCAGGACCCACAGATACAGGGGCCCAGCTATACATTTAATGAACCTGTGAACTTCCCCCATTCTAGAGACAGTAGCAAGATAAGCGTTAATCCTTCTGCACACTTCTCCCCTCTCCCTGATGCAAACTTTTTGGAAATCTTTTGTTTTTATCAGTCAATTTGATTCAAGACTAAAGTAACTTAGGTCCTCTGGAAACAGGAGCAACTTGGAGAAGATGATGAATTCGATGGTTCTGCCTGGCAGGAATTTCATTCGTGGATCTTTGATAGACTCCCACTGATTCTGAAAATCAGATCCAGAACATTTGCACCCAGTCAGCTTTCAGGATTTAGAGTGAAAACATGGTTGGGTGGATGGATGGATGGATGGATGGATGGATGAATGGATGGATGAATGGATGGATGAATGGATGGAGACATAGGCAGATATTAAATACTGATAAATATTGAACTGATAGAATAAATAGGATATTCTAAGTACAAGAAAATTCAAAGAGTATTCATTGGTTCAAGTGCAGACGAAGCCATTTACAGAGTATGAAACAGATGCTCTGAACATGAAGCCCAGAACAGATAACTGACTTCACAACTATTCCATGCCTAGATTGTAGCAAAGACAGAATACTTCAGGTTCCAGGAGTGTTCTTCAATCCTTTTTCTGCCTTTTCTGACTTCATTCCTTACTTTACAATGTAAGTTCTGGCTCCTCGGAAGCATCAAATAGAGACTCAGAGACCATTATTCTTTTTTCTCTTTTTTTTTTTTTTGAGTTGTAGTCTCACTCTGTTGCCCAGACTGGAGTGCAGTGGCACACTCCCGGCCACCGCAGCCTCCACCAGCTGGGTTCCAGCGATCCTTCCACCTCAGCCTTCCAAGTAGCTGGAACTACAGGTGCGCGCTACCATGCCCGGCTAATTTTTTGATTTATTGTAGAGATGAGGTCTCGCCAAGTTGCCCAGGCAGGTCTCGAACCCACGGGCTCAGGCAATCCACTCACCTCAGCCTCCCAAAGCGCGAGATTACAGCCTGAGCCACCGAACCCGGCTAGAGACCATTATTCTAATAATATTACAAGTGGATATGGCTGGGACACATCTCTAGTGTTATGTTTTCTTCTCTCCCGCAGCCCTTTTGGTCCAGAGATTAAAGGGATAATTCATACAATAATTTGAGAATACAGCATATATCCTGGTAGAGAATTGCCTGAAACAAACGGAAAAATCTAAGGCATAGTATTATATGATAGAGTCCTGAAAATGCCGTTTTGGAGAGAAATCAGAGTCCTGTGTCTGATAAGTAATATCTTATTTCAGTCCTGTTGATGTGTTTTTGTAAAATGTAAATATAAAACTTTGAAAATTGAAACTAAAATCTCACTCTGCGACTGTGAGGCACAGGTTTCATGGTTCCACCAGTCGCAGCACCAGCCTTGGATATGGCTAGGAAACGTCTTTTTGTGTATATATAAATTTGACTGAACCTCTTCCCCAGGCTGCACAGGGACTAAATCTGCTTTCTATGCAAGGTTCAGCTGTTTGGGTGGCGCAGCTAATACTCTTACTCATCCAAGTCTCCTCTTTCCCAGTCAAGCACCTCAGTGCCTCACATGACACTATTTCTAGCACCTTCCCTGCATGGTCTCTCTCCTAGGACTTATATTCTGGGTGAATGGATAGGGCAGATACAGATAACTATTCCTAACCTGTATCTGGGAAGAGACTTTTCATAAATAGCCTCAGGGAGGACTGGCCTTCTGCCCTGCCTTTGTACCAGGAAGGCTTCTGCAGTTAGCTATAGTTTTAGTTCCAGTAATGGTAGAGGACAATGGAAAATTTTCAGACACTGAGAGTGAAGAATGTATTGAGTGTTTCTGGGTGCTTAACTTAGTCACTCAGGCCTTTGCTGTTTAACTAAGAAAGAGCCCTATACAAAAAGTCTGTTTTCATGAACCTTTTCCATGTTATTGTTGGTGGTGCTATTCCCTTGGTCCCAAGAAAGTGCTCCTAATATAAGTACAGATTATTTATCTACCTAAACCTGACTTGTACCCCACATATAATAAAATAAAGTTAAATAAATAAATAAAACACCAAACTATAATAATGTTTTTTGGATCTGACCTAGTTTGTCATTCAGACCAAAAGTCATATGTGCCCTGTGCCATAATAACATAGCAATGCTCCTAAGAAAATTTAACCAAAAAAATCCCATCTAATCGTAGGTTTGTTAATGATGAAATTTCAACTGTTTTCACACATTAGTCTGATATTACCTAGCCCATGTTTTACAGAATACTAGAATCTGAGAGCAAATGATCCCACAATCCCATGAGTAGAGGAAATGCCACATGCTAAATCACCATCTTGGAGCCCTGAGTAGTGTCTTGGTAAGAGAAAAATCTTTAATACTTTAATACTTCAGCAAATAATAGTATGAGTAGAGAAGAAAGCTTTATCTGACATAGTTATTAACATTCGCTCAAAAGAGTTGACTCTTCCACCGACTGGTAAAGCGCCGTCAGTGCTGCTAGAAGCATTCAGCTTCGCAGAAGGACCTATGAGACCAAAGGACTCCATGCCATGCCTGGATTGCCTTGCTCTAGCTTTTATCTACTTTCAGCAAGCAGTCTGGAAATTGCTCTCAAAGCTGTGCTCCAAAGTTGCGCCGTTCCTTCCGTTTTAGAGCAAAGAAGACATAGATAGGAATCCCATGGAAATTGATTTTTTCTCACATTCTCACTAATTTTGCACCTATATTTTGTCATTTATGAAGGTCTGAATTTTATTTTTATTATAACAGCAGAATCATTGCTAATGATTTTTATTATAACAGCAGAATCAGTTACTAATTATTAAGTGATTATTACCTTTTAGGAACTATACTAAATGCTTTTGCCTTATAATATCTCATCTAAATTTCCTAAATTTCAGAGATTTTGAAGGAATTACATAAGCCTATGAATGATCCTTTGGATGGGCATTGACTCTCCTTAACGTCATAGAGAACACTAAAATATACTAAAAGATCTAAAGAAATAAAAAGTAGTGAATAGATTAGACTAAACCTGGGAAAGAAGGTGCAGATTTGAATAACAGGGAATTCTTGATTAATGCACAATTTGAATCAGAAAAGCATAGGTTATGAGAGTACCTTGTTTGAGTGTCAATCTCAATCATCATGGTGACTACATACTCTGGATACTGTGTGTGTGTGTATGTGTGTGTGTGTGCATGTGCCTGTTATTTAAGATATTTATAAAATATGTCATGTTAGATTATCAAAGAAATTAGTCTTATAGTCTATATGAAAGTGTGTAACTCATTAGTTTATTTAGACATGTGATTTTACATTTCAAGGTGTAATGAAATTTTGTCAGGTTTCTAGATAGTATTAAAATATGAAAGAAAGTATAAGAACCAGAATATGTATAAATTTTCTATGTATGTATGTATTTCTACATGTGTATTTGAGATTGTATTTGTCAGTCAGAAAGTTAAAGTACTCTAAAACTGAATATATTAATCTTGAACTTCAGTATACCTTGTTTGAGAGAGTTTAATTAACCAAGTTGTTAAATGAACCAGTCATCATTCCAAAGCCTCTTTAAAAAAGTAAAAATTTCTAGAATTTTAATTAAATTAATAACATTTGCTATTTGAACTTTTGGCTCACAAAAAAATCAGTTTTAATTTGTAACTTTAATAAAGTAAATATTAATTTTGTTAGCCAATGTATCCCTTAAATTATTTTTATGATACACAAAAGTCAACTTCAAGGACATAAAAACAGCCTATAGCAATGAAAAATGAACAGAAAACAACAGCATTACGTGTTGCAAGGAACAGGTAGGAAAAATGGACCATGCATCTAGAAATCAACCACAGAAGACTATTGGACAGAAGGACAAGAGAAGAAGGAAATGAAGAACAAAGTATTGAAAGAGAGATCGAGAATAATGATTTCATGCTGTGGCTCTACCAGAAAATTGCATTTGATTCTCACAATTTATTGGCATGTGGTGATTCAGCCCAGAACCCCACAAACTCACCTCCAGTCCCCACATACGCTTTCCTCCAGCTCAAAATTCCTACCTCCCTACACCTCCCCACAGCTGCCCACCAGGTCACAGACTCACATAAATAAACCAACACTGGCTGGTCAGTGACTCAGAAGTGACCAACAGATTGGGGGAGAACAGGGTGTTATGGACAATTACCACAGAAATTCTAAAAGGCTTAGAAGATCCAAGACCCACAATCAACTCATTTCACCTATCTTGGCCTTAGCAGTCACACTGGATGGGAGGCCCAACCTTTCCTCTTTTCATGGAAGAGTACTTTGCCTGGCAAGGCTACTCTTGTGCTAGTGGCTAATTCGTCACACCTGCCTTAAATGTATAACTGAAGTTTTGAAACTCTCCCATCTACATTTTTACCTGAATTTCCCCAGGCAATTAGTTTCCCGGAATATTAGCAGGTAAACACCCTTCCTCCACCCTTTTCCCAGCAGTCCTGTGACTACCTGATATACAAGTGTGTTTTACCACAAATAAACACTAAAATTTAAAAATAGAATGAATAACAGCTACCGCTACTATTGAATTGATATATTGTATATAAACATTCAAAATTCCTGGGTTGCAGGAGCTGATGTTTACTGTATCCTCTTGTCAGGCTGACATTTGGGAATTTGGGGTACACCAACTTGTGTGATCACACCACACATCCATTAAGAACCTAAAACCCCACTGTGCATGCTAACCTTCATCCTGCCCACCATTCCCACACTACGAAGACTGCCACCACTCTGGACACTTCTTCAGCAGGTAATTGATCATTTTTTTCTACTGGCTAGGAGTCAAGTACCATGCACCAAAGTGCTGAAAACTGACTGGAAACCCTTCATATAAGTCCCTGGTGGACAGCCACCTCTCACCTTCCCAACTTCAACAGAGGATGATCGCATCTTCCTGGCACAGATGCTGAAATCTTTCTTTCTACCCATTTATGGTCCCTATAACTGCAGTTTTACCTACCAGGCAACACAATTAAATCACCTAATCCAGTGAAATTAGTGGATGTCTGGTATTACCCAAGGTCCACCATTTCCCTCTCGAGTTCTGGAGCAAGCCTATAATATAATACAAGCTTATATGATAGCCCATATATAGTGAAGGTATTCCAAAGGTACTGGAAAACAAGGAAAAAGATTACAAACATTTGCCACAAGCCAAATTATCATTGGTTTTAGATCCAGTGCTTTGTTCATTGGCTTTAGACTTAGTGCTTTCTGCCCTTTCCTCTCAGCCCTCTGACTCCCCATCCCTGTACTCCAGATATCAGTATCTATGTCTGTCCCTTGCCCATGTATAAGGACTTGTCCAGACTGTCCTCTTTATTTACCAATTTCCCCTTATCCTCAACTTTAGTCTTCCTTTAAAATCTGTTCGATTACAGCTTCAGGCAATAGACTACCTTCTAGCATCCTCCTGAATCCATGGAACAACAGACAGCCAAACAGTGCTTCATGAGAGAGGACCAGAGATTGGTTCTCATTCTACCTCCCACCTTCTATCAAGAGTCCCTGACTGACAAAGCTGTTCTTAATCATAACTCTCATGCTGAGAAGCCAAGGTTCACTTCTCCAGACTGTCTGTTTAGCTTTATCTAATGGCACTTTTTATTCATCAAGTCCACAAAGTTCTTTCCTGTCTGTGTCTACCACAATGCATGCTCTGATCTCATGGGGTTTACTTTTCCTATAGTATTACAGGATGATAAGTTCAAGTTTTCTACCACTTGTCTACTGCCTACCAGTCCCCAACTCAAAGCCCCTGCCTCCCACCGCACATTCATTGCATGCTCCCACATGCTGTCCACCACTGAGAGCCCAGATGCACTGTGAGAAATGGCCTCTGTGCCCCATTCCTCCCAGGTTGCCCTTCCTGAGGAGATGGAAACCTTTCTAGTCAACCAGTACCTGCCAAATTGGAGATTTCTATTCAAAGAAGGAGTTAGACAAGTCATTTTAGAACCTGTCTAATCGCGTGAGGCACCCAAGAAACAGGAAACTGGAACAAACTCCTTTGTTTTCTAAAAGTCTGACTGAGCTTGAGATCAAAGATGCCAGGATCAGGCCTTTCTTATGCCACTTTAATCCTCTGAAACAGGAAGCTGAAGAAAAGACAAAGATTGAGATATCTCTGAAGGGAGGAAGAATTTCTGCAGGGCCTGGGCTAGCCACCATCTGGGCTGGAAGAAGATCATGTGTGGTTGGACCAAGAGTAACATTTTCTTCAATTAGGGTTTTAAAGGAATAGAATAGTTAGTTACATAAATAGACATGTCAACAAACGTAATATAATTCTAGGATTAACTTTGGAAATCTTTGAAGTCTTCAGTATTAGAGATAAAGACATTAAGACATGGAGCTATTGAAAAACCAAAGATTGCACAGCTGGTTAAAGTCAGAATAAAGATAGCATCCAGGTCCATACTATTCTTTTTTTTCAACCCCAAGGGGACTATTTCACCTAAATTTGAAGCCAAATCCCAGATATTCAGAAACCACAAAGAACAGTATTCAAGTAAGGATATAGATCCAAGCATTTGAGTTAAGACCTTGAGACAGAGCATAACTTAAACTTTTGAAGCTCCCGTGATTGTGATAGCTAGTTCTACCTAGATCCTCTTTTAGAACCTGTGGTTTCAACAATGAAGTGGGAGATTAAATGTATAAAACTTCCTTAGAAAGAGTATGGAGGTTGTTTTACAGAAAGAGAGAAATAAATAGAGGGAAAAGATTGAGGCTGTAAATGGAAATCAGAAACAGGGAAAAAAAAAGTATCAGAATAGAATAAAAATCACAGGACCAGAAGTACATATTGAACAAATATCTGCTCTAAAATGACCTGAAACTCTGCCAGCAATGGAGGGCTTGGTTCAAGGCAAGCAACTGGTTTTATTATTAATAGAATTTGCTCACAAACTGGTTTTGTGATTGGATTAAAATGAGCTTCCAGTGACTTCTGTTCTTTTATGAGAATTCTGCTCTGGAATACAAAGCAGTTCCTTCTTATCACTGGAGGTATTGTAGCAAAGCTAGAAGTCCTGAGTCAGGGATGCTCCTAGGGGTTCCTTCCCTAGGAATGGGAGTGACTGGACTCAGGTCTCTTTAGCTCCAGGAATTGCTTATGCCTTGGTTCTTCCCCACCTTGGCCATTCTCTCACCTCCTCATGGATTCCTCAGGAAGTTTTACAGATCCTTCCTCACCAAAAAAGGATGGGGGCAGGAAGGATTCACTCAGTAGTTCAGAGGCATCCACATTTTTTACTTTGTTATATTTTAATGTTTAACAGATGGGCTCAAGAACTCACGAATGAGAAGGCCCTATAAAAGAGTTTCTTTGGAATATTGTAGAGATATACATTTCTCTTGTTGATAAATGTTTGACCTAACCTATACATAAGACAATTATGAACAAAAGCTTTGATCAGACCTAGTTTTCCTGTTCATTCACTCTTCCTAGGATCCCAGTTTCATAATGTCACCTTAGTGAAATTTAAAGAGCAGCCTAACACTGTGTAATAAATAGCATTTAGCTTTGTATCAATTTGGGATAGTAACCACAAGCAACAGAAGCTCACTCTGGCTGATTAAGCAGAAAAGAGACTTATTAAAATGCTATTGGGTAGATTACAGAATGCTTGGGAGGACTGAATAACCTGGCTTGGAGTAAGCATCTAGGAGCAATACCTGAAAGCATACCACAGACACAGAACTGGCCTGGTGAGGAAACTACTGCCACTGCCGCTGCTCCACCAATGCTATATCACGCCAGAAACACACCCTTGCATCCTCACCAGCAGCATAAGGGAGCCACCACCCTGGCCAGCAAAATGTCTTCTGCAAGGAGGGTCTTCCAATGGCTCTTTTCCACAGCACAGCTGTGACTGATAGAGCCTAGGTCACAGGGATGCACCCTGACTGCAAAGGAGACTGTGAGACTTATTTTCTGGGTTCTACTTTGAGGAGAAGAAATACAAGCCTATAAAATAGCTCTGCATAATGAAGTTATTCTAAGGGCGCTGGAAAATGAGGGAAAAAATTACAAATATTTGCCCCAAGCCCAAATTATCATTAGTTTTAGATCCAGGCAAGTTGAGACGATACCTGTAATGTCAGCCACATATTTGAAGAATGTCAAGAGGTCCAGTTTTGCTAGCTGAAAATTTTCTGGATAAGTGTTCAGATAGAAAAAAAAGGAAAGCTGAATATCTCAGGCAGTAGGCTGCACTCTCCAATAAGTCAAGTCTAACTGCATTTATTAACTGTGTTATAATTTTTTTTTTGAGTTGGAGTCTCACTCTGTCACCTATACTGGAGTGCAGTGGCTGGGAGCAGCCACTGCAGCCTCCACCTGCTGGGCTCCGGCGATCCTTCCGCCTCAGCCTTCCAAGTAGCTGGAACTACAGGCAAGTGCTACCACGCCTGGCTAATTTTTGATTTATTTTAGAGATGAGGTCTTGCCAATTTGCCCAGGCGGGTCTTAAACCCGCGGGCTCAGGCAATCCACTCACCTCGGCCTCTCAAAGTGCGGGATTACAGGCTGAGCCACCAAACCCGGCCTGTGCTATAATATTGACCACTGAGATGTTATTATGGATACCAGACCCAGAGAATTCTTAGAATAATCAAAACTAATATGACGAGCTTAACAATTCCGCCTGGTATCTC
>CAUYQG010192120.1:0-16368 GCA_963574415.1 Tarsius wallacei
TTTGGCTTTAGGGGCAGGTCGGATAATAAAGTAGGTGTGATGGGTTGACTTGTGGGTCTCTAGGTCAAAGGCAAACAGAGAACTGTGCATCTAGTCTGGAAAGTTTATCCTCCCCTGGGGGGCCCTCCTGAGGAAGGTCAGAGGCATCTTGTGGGCTTAGAAAAGACTTCTGTTGGAGAGAGTGGTGATGGACCAGGAGGGTGGCTAACTTTTGTGAATGACTCTGGATAGGGGAAGATCACCTTAAAGTAACAGGAGTTTTAAAGAGTCACACTTCTTGCACATATCCCTGCTGAGTGCCTGTGAAGTGAGCATCGTGGTGCATGGCCCGGGTGCCGGGGTGTCACCTGCAGTTGTCAGCCCCCTCAGGGCTGCCTCGGCTGCGGAGCGTCACCTCACTCCAATTCATGTTCCTTCCCAGGGCAGCCGACCTGTGGGGACAGATCGAGTTTGAAGGCCTGGCCGTTTTTGTCCCAATGTGGGACAAATCCGAAGGATTATTTTAGTTCCAGAACTCCCTGTGGCACCAGTGGAGGCCGTCCTTGGGCCTGAGTCATAGCTTGATTTCTCCCTCCACCCCGTCCTGTTTCCCTCTCTTCTCATCCACATCGTCTCATCTCACGATAGCCGGGCCGCTCCTTCAAAACGTCCTGCACGCTGTCCTCCCACGCAGCACCTGCTTCCCGAGTGTCCAGCCTTCAACAACCTGCTTTTTGAATACCAGGGGTTTGCAATCTAGAACATAGATGCTTGAGAGCTATTTTAAACCTCCTGTAGAGTCAGATAGAATATATTCCCAAATCCCCATAAACATTTAGTAAACCAAACAATGGGTAACGGAGAAAGCCCAAGCTGGGCCGGAAGGCGACGTTCCTGATTCAGCTCCCGTGTGGCTGCCGCCTCTGCCTCGTGTCCTTACGCCTTCATCGAAGAAGACCTTCCCGGAGACAGGAATGTGGCTTTTCAGTTAGCTTATATGGAATCCTTCAACCAGATTCTGATGCCAAAGCCCAAAGTGCACAGCTAGATAGTGGCTGAGCCAAATTTAGAAATGGAATGTCCTCTGCCCAGTCCAGACCCTTCTCCATCGCTTCTCTGAATTCATCTTGGCAGTTTTTTGAAAATGTCAGGAGTTATTTCAGGCTTCAGTCTGTCCAATGCTCTCTTTCTTGGAGTCTTGAAAATCAGCAGGGACCCTGGCCTTGGGCTGCCATGGCAGACACAGGCGTTGGTATATTTGGCAGATGTTGGTGTACTTAGTACAGAGAATGCAGAGGGTGAGCTGTCCTCCTGGCCCTCAAATGGCTTGAGAACTATTGAATGAAAAGATAGCCAGGTGCGGTGGTTCATGCCTATAATCCCAGCACTTTGGGAAGTTGAGGCAGAAGGATTGCTTGAATCCAGGAGTTCAAGACCAGCCTGGGCAACATAGCAAGACTTCATCTCTACAAAAGAAAAACAAGATTAGCCGGGCATGGTAGCACATACTTGTAGACCCAGCCACTTGGGAGGCTGAGGCAGGAGGATCACCTGAGCCTAGAAGGTCAAGGCTGCTGTGAGACGTGATTGTGACACTGAACTCCAGTCTGGGCAACAGAGTGAGATCCCGACTCAAGAAAAAGAAAGATGAGAGGGTCTGAAGCTATGGAGCCAATCACTACTTCTTGCAACTTGGAACCCCGAATGCAGGTATAGGTCTTTAAAACCTACGTAAAAGCCTCAACATACAAGGCTGAACATTTTATGGAAAAAAAACAAGGCTAAGAGCCAGAGCACTTGGGTTCTCCTCCTGGTTCTGCTTCCACCAATGATGTGATCCAGGACAAGAAATCCACTTGCTCACAGAAATATCAGTTTTTCATAGATATAATAAAGATGGTGACTTAGAACCTCCCTGAGGTCTTTATGGCTAAATCATTCTGAGATAGGGTCTAAGGGAATGTGTTTGAAATGGTCATTCCATCTTTTTCAATCAACAGACTTTATCATTTAGAGCAATTTCGGTCTTATGTTTACATATATCTACTAACAGAGTATCGTACAGAGTACTTTCTTTTTTTTTTTTTGAGTTGGAGTCTCACTGTCGCCCAGACTGGAGTGCAGCGGCCGCTCCCGGCCCCCGCAGCCTCGACCTGCTGGGCTTGGGCGATCCTTCCGCCAGAGTGCTTTCATTGCCACAAAATCGCCTGTGCCCTATGTATTCATCCTCCATCCCTGGCAACAACTGACCTTCTTACTGTCTCCTTAGTTTTGCGTTTTCCAGAATGTCAAAGAGTTGAAATCATACAGTATGTAGCATTTTCTTTTTCTTCTTCTTCTTTTTTTTTTTTTTTGAGTGCAGGAGACTTTATTGGTGGTCCATGATGAGGTGAGGAGTATGTAGCCTTTTCAAACTGGTTTCTTTCTCTTAGCAATACATGTTTAGGTCCTTGCCTGTTATTTTGAGCATGATTGCTAAATTCTGTTTCTTACTGAATGATTCCATTGTCTGAATGTACCACAGTTTGCTTACTTATTCACCTAGAAAAGATGTCTTGGTTGCTTCCAAGTTCTGGCAATTATAAATGAAGCTGCTAGAAACATCTGTGTGCAGATTTTTGTGTGGCTGTAAATTTTCAACTCACTTGGGAAAATACCAAAGAAGGCGATAGCTGGATCACATAAAGAGTATGTTTAGTTTTGTAAAAAACTGCCAAACTCCTTTCCAAAGTGGCTGTACCATTTTGCATTCCCTCCAGCAGTGAATGGGATTTCCTGTCCTTCTGCATGTTGGCCAGCATTTGGTGTTGTCTGTGTTTTGAATTTGAACCATTCTAATCAGTGTGTAGTAGTCTATCATTGTTGTTTTAATTTGCAATTTTCTGGCAACATAGGATGTTGAACTTTTTTCATACGCTTATTTGTCAAACATGTATCTTCTTTGGTGAGGCATATGTTCAGATCTGTTGCCCATTTTAAAAATTGGGTTGTTTTCTTATTGATGAGTTTTAAAGATTCTTTGTATATTTTTGATACTAGTCCTTTATCAGATATGCATTTCAAAAAGATTGTTTTTCCCTAGCCTATAGTTGTTTTATTTTTTAACATTGTCTTTTATAGAGCAGTAGTTTTTTATTTTAATGAAATCGAACTTATCATTTTTTCTTTCAAGGTCACTTAGATTTTCTCCTGCATTATCTGGTATCTTTACAGTTTTGCATTTTACTTTTGGGTCTAAGATCTATTTTGAGTTCATTTTTTTGAAGGGCCTAAGATCTCTGTCTAGATTTATTTTTTTGCGTGTGGATGTCCAGTTGAGCACCACTTGATGAAAAAAACCTGCCTTTCTCCATTGAATTGCCTTTGTTTCTTTGTCAAAGATCAGTTGGCTTTACCTGTGTGGGGTCTAGGTCTAGGCTCTCTATTCTATCCCGTTGGTTTATTTGTCTGTTCTTTTACCAATATCACACTGTCTTAACTACAGCAGAACTAGTAGAACTGATAATAGAAGTCAGGTAGTGTCAATCCTCTGACGTTCCTCTTCCCCTTCAATGTGATATTGACGATTCTGGGTCTTTGGCCTCTCCATGTCAACTTTAGAATCTGTCTGTTGATACTCCAAAGTGTTTCCTTGGATTTCAGTTAGGATTGCATTAAATCTCCAGGTCAAGTTGGGAAGAACTGACATTTTTGATCCAATATTGAGTCTTCTTATCCACACACTGGAATATATCTCCATTTAGTTAGAGCTTCTTTTATTTCTTTTATCAGAGTTTTATACTTTTGTTCGTATAGATCTTACAATATTTTGTTAGGTTTATACATAGATATTTCCCATTTGGGGTGCTAATATACATGGTATTGTATTTTTTATTTCAAATTCGATTTGCTCATTGTCGATATATAAAAAAGCAATTGACTTGTATATTAATTGTGTATCTGGAAACTTGCTATAATCACTTATTAGTTCCAGGAGGTTTTTTTGTTTGTTGTTGTCGTCGTCATTGATTCTTTAGGATTTTGTACATAGACAGTCATGTCATTCATAAACATAGGCAATTTTATTTCTTTCTTCTCCATCAATATTGCTTTTCCTCTTCCGTCTTACTGTATTGGCTAGAACTTCCATATGATACTGGGTAGGAATGGTGAGAGGGGTCATCCTTGCCTTGTTTCTGATCTTTGTGGCAAAACATTTTGTTTCTCACCATCTCACCATGATGTTAGCTATGAACATATGAAACATAAAAACTTGTACACAAAATGGTTATTGATCATTCATTGTCAACACTGGAAACAACTCAAATATCCCTCAGTGGAAGAACAAACCATAGTCCATTTATACAATGGACTATATACTTTACACTACACAGCAATAAACAAACTACTGATACATAAAATAACATGGGCGAATCTTGACACATTATGCAAAGTTAGAAAAGCCAGACTCAAAAGACTGCATACTATATGATTCCATATACAAGATGTTCTGGAAAAAGCAAAACTACAGAGTCAGAAAGCAGATCATTGGTTGCCTGGGGCTGGGATGGGGCAGATGAGTGATTGCAGTGGGGTATGAAGGTACTTTTGGGGTGAGGAAACAATGCTATATCTTGATTGTGGTAGTAGTTGCATGACTGTCTGCAACTGTCACAAAACTCCCAGAACTGCACATTAAAATAAGTGATTTTTCCTTATGTCAATTATAGTTAATAAAAGCATCAAAAAATCTCAAAAGTTAAATGAAATCAGATATCTTTGCATAGCTATTACAAGAATGAGTATTATATATGTTGGCCTGCCTTTTTTGTGTATAAAGTCACACTTCAGAGTCCTTACTAGTCTCTAATGCAACATTTACAGGCACCTATATTCCAGGGGAGGTAGCATTCTCTGGCATCTGTACGCACCTATACACACTGTATCTATATCAACCACACCCTGGAAATAAAAATTAGAATGGATCATCCACTTTCCCCTATAAGGTCAGTAGGATCAGTTTTATCATTTATTACATGCCATTTTTCTATTTCCTTCTGTCACCCTGGGAAGTAATCTGAGTTCTCGGTTAGGCCAAGTCATCCAGCCTCCCCACTTGGTGTCATTTAGGAATTGTGTCCAGCTGCTAGTAGCAGAGACCAGGCTGCAGTGGTTAAACAGTTCATCTTTATCCTCCCACGTAAAACAGTCCAGAGACCACATCGTCATCAGGGACTCAGGTTATTTCAATGTTTGCACAAACGGTTTTTAAAATATTTGGAATTATTTTGTTAGAAGAGAAACTCAGAAATGGGTGAAAAGTATGCGTATTTGGGGGACTCTTGATTCATATCGATGAATCGCCTTTCTAGTGGGATGTACCAATGTGCAGTGCCATCTGGTTGAAGAAGCGAGCAGCCTCTGGCTGGTGGGTGCACTCCAGCCTCCTGACTGCAGGTTCTGGGCTTTTATGCCGGGACACTTATAAAAACTCTATTGTTGCCTAGATCCTGTTTGCCTGCCTCCCTATCTCTTTTCCTTCCTTCCTCAGATGTTTGTTGAGATTCCACAGTGAGTCAGGCTCTGTATCTATTTCACCATAACACCTTACCTTTGGGAGCATTTGGTAGTCTTCTTGGAACTCTTTCTTCCCGAGCCTTCTGGGGCAGCAGTCTTTCCTCCTACAGCATGGCAGCCTTCCTTGGGTGGGAGGATGGGCCAGAGCAGGGGGTGTGCAGAGTCTCACAGATGAAGGAAAGGGAAGGTTAGGTACCTGCACAAGAGCCAGCCTCCTGCTCTGATGGGCCATCATGGGACTTCACTGCTGGCCTCCCTTGCAGCTACGTGTGGCCCCACATGAAATCAAAGTGGAAGTTCTCAAGTTTTTGGATGACACCTTCGGAAATTCTTACAGGGAACTGACTACTGGCCGACTTTTCCTGCTTTTTATCTCCTGTGCATATTAAAAATGGTCACGTCTCAGTCTCCGGACCTCTTCTCTTCTTGAATGCTTCCAGGTGCTGGGTTGTCTCATCCAATCACAGGGCTTTAAGTACCATCTATAGCTTGGCTGCTTCCAGATTCCTATCTCTAGCCCTGACTTCTCTCCAGAGCGTCGGTTTGTACGCACAAAGGCCGCCTCTACATCTCCACGGATGGCTAACAAGTGGCTCAAACTCAACGTGTCTGAAACAGAGCTCTTAATCTCACGCTGGAGTCGGATCCTCCCCCGCTGTTTCCTTTTCGGTAAATGGCACCATCATTCTCCCAAATGTTCAGGCCCGAGTCCCGTGAATCATGTTGACCCTTCTCTTTCCCTCACACTCCACATTCCCACCAGCAGCAAATACTCTGGGCTCTCCCTTTAAGTTATACACCACATCTCATCACGTCTCACCCCCTCCACAACTCCTTTCTTATCCGAGTCAGCTCCACCTTTCCCCTACACTATGGGATCAGCCTTTTTGTTGTTCCACCCTTTGCTACTCTTGTCCCCTACAGTAAAATTGTTTCACGGTATCTGGAAGGATCTTTTAGAAACTCAACAGCATGTCATATTCTCGTTCAAAACTTTCCCGTTTCTTTTGGCTCTCAGAATGAGTCAAATTCCTTTCAGTTGTCTGATCCCTGCCCGGCAGCTCAATCTTGTTTCTTTTCAGCTTCCCTTGCTTTGCTGTGGTCCTTTTAGGCACATTCCAGTCTCAGGGCCTTTGAATTTGCTGTATCCCCTGCACTGAATATGCTTCACCCAGGTCTCTGCTCAAAAGAGGTCTCTCCAGTGACTCTGTTAATGTCCACCTCTGTCTATCACTGTCTGATAAAGTATGGAATGTGGTCTGATCATGTGCAGTGGCTTATGGGCTCTCGCCTCCAGGAGAATATAAGCTCCAGATCTTGCTGGTTTTGTTCACTGCTGTGCTCCTTGGGCTCAAAAAAAGATTTGCTGAATGAATGAAATGAACAATTTAGATGCTGTTAGTTTTGATGTTATTTTATTTTCCACCAGATGCATGGATTGCTTCATTAATTTCTTTCCTGATGTCTAACCTTAAATTGCCTCTCTTTTTTCTTCTAATATAAACAACCACTGACTGAGTGTGGTGGTTCACGCTTGTAATTCCAGCACTTTAGGAGGCCAAGATGTGGGAATGGATGGAGGCCAGGAGTTTGAGACCCACCTAGGCAACATAATGAAACCCAGTCTTTAAAAAGAAAAAAATTGACTGGGCACTGGCCCATGTCTGTAATCCCAGCCCTTCAGGAGGCTGAGGCAGGAGGATTGCTTGAGGCCAGGAGTTCAAGACCAGCCTGGGCAATATGGTGAGTCATCATTTCTACAAAAAAAAAAATTAAAAATTAGCTGAACACAGTGGTGTGTGCCTGTAGTCCCAGCTACTCAAAAGGCTGAGGTGGGAGGACTGCTTGAGCCAAGAATTCGAGGCTGTGGTGAACCGTGATCGTGCCACTGCACCCCAGTCTAGGTGACAAGAGTGAGACTCAGACTAAAAATAAAATTGTCTGGCATGATGGAGTGCACCTGTAGTACAACTACTCAGGAGGCTGAGGTGGGAGGATCACTTGAGCCCAGGAGTCTGAGGCTGCAGTGAGCTATGATTGTACCACTGCACTCCAGCCTGGGCAACACAGCAAGACCCTGTCTCTAAAAATCAAAAGCAAAAACAAAAACAAAGCAAAACAAAAAAAACTTTAATGAGAACAGCCTCAAGTAGGTCAGTCTTGTTCTTAGGCTACACACATGAAAACTTGGCAAGCAAATGAATTCAATCCAATCACGTGGATTATATTGAAACTTAAAGTGAAATAAACAGGAGTCCTGTTTTCCATGCCTCTGGGCTTTGGCTAGGTTGTCCTTCTGCCTTAACCAACGACCCATCCTGACCTTATCTAACCAAAAAACTCTCACCTACAAGCCCTCCCCCAAGTTTATGAAGCTGTCTGACCCCCTCATGCTGACAGGCTCAGTGGCTTCCCCATCCTGAGCCTAGATTACACTCTTCTAGCATTTGCCAGAGTGCTGTGGGTGTAGTGTGTCTCCCGTCTGCCTTCCTAGCGAGAAGGAAGGTTCACTGGGGCCAAGAGCTGTAGCTTATTTCCCTGGTTTGTGCCTAGGACAGTGCCTGGCACATTGTAGTGGATTAATGTATTTTTGTAGAAACCTTGACTCAATTCTGTTCCCCCAAAATGGTTAGAGAGAAACATTGTTTGAGGACATCTGTGCTAGGAATAAAAAATGGTGTGTGACCACCGCTATCCTTCTCCTCCACGAGAGAATATGGCAACAAACGCCAGCACTGTGAGCTCTTGGAGAAAAGTCTTCTATGAAATTCTTTCTGATCACTCTTGTGTTTCCCCTGCCCTTCCCCACTCCATCCTGATATCTCCCTTGTAACACTCAGGTTGCTTTTTCATCCTCTACATTTTGTGAGGTTTCTCCTGAGTTTGTTTGCTTCTTTGGGGACACACTGTTGCAGGATATGAATAATTGAACACAACAAATTTGGATGATAAATTATGGATTACAGATGCCGAGTTATTTTGGAACTGTTGCTCTGTGTGTTGTAGCAAGGCACTGAATATTAAAGATGTGTGTTTTAAATGATCTTAATGTTGCTTCTTGAAAAGGAAAGAAAGAAAAACCATGGAAGCCCAGATCATCGGGGAAGATGCCGTGCTGGGAGCCGGTGACTTTCTTGAGTCAGGTCCTGCAGCCCTGGGCGCGTGATGCCCTCTTGGGCACCAGTGGCATCCAGCTTGGGGAGCTCCAGAGTAGCCAGCGCCTGCTGGGCCCTGCCTGTGTGCACTGCCCTGAGACCTTGGCGGGGAGGTGGGAGCATTGAGGTGGGTTGAGAGGAAGCATCTGTGATTGTGAAACCGTTCTGAGGTCTGGGGAAGGTAGAGCTCTGTAAAGCTGCACTTCCTTGCCCCTGTGTGCCACGGCACAAAGCGAGGGCACAGGAAGAAGGAGCCAGCAGGCCCTGGTGGTAGGCTGTGACTTCTTCCTTTGGGTGAACTGCCAAGAAGGAGTCGGCACCTCCTAGGGACGTCACAAACACACTTCGGAGGTGTGGGTGCCGCTTTAGCACAGGTGAGAGACACTGCAGGCCCAGGGGACCCTGGCAGGGCTGGAGATCACAGGAGGGGCTCAAGGTCACTCGCCGGAGGACTTGCAGGGCCAGGAAAGCCGCCCCCACAGGAAGCAGCGGCTGAGAGCCTTCCCAGGCAGTAGCAGCAGCTGCTGGAAGCTTCTGGTACCTGGTGCTGCAGGTCTGAGAGATGCCAGGGCTTGCAGTCCCAGCCCCCTTTGCAATTCCGAAGCTAACCGTTTTGATTTCCCAGGAGAGGGTAGAGTTTGTTACATACTTGGGAAAAAATAACAATTTTCCCTTTGAAGACACAGTAGGTTGGCAGGCCCCACCTCTGGATAGGGAGCTGATTCGCTTAAGGAGCTTTGCATGGTGACTGACAGTCCTGGCGTTCTGAGTGGAAGGCATGGCCTCTGCAAGCCTGTGGGATGGCTCCTGTGCCAGGTGCCAGCTGTACATTGTGTGACACTGTGTGGCCGTAGAAAAGTCTCACGAGCTCTTTCTTCTGACGGACACTGGCGTGTTTCTGAAATACAAGCTAGTGGTTAGGCCTGAGCCCTCGTGGCTGAAAGTCATCGAAGTGACAGACAGGAGGGGAGAGAAGTCCTGTGTACTGGTGCTTGTCAGCCCGTCCAGGCTGTGGCAAGTGCCTGAAACTAGCTGGCACGTGAGGAAGCAAGACGAGGGCGTTTGTGTGTGTGTGTGTGTGTGTGTGTGTGTGTGCACACGCGCTGTGGTGTGTTCATGCATGTCGTGTGTGGTGTGTGTGCATGTATGTGTGTGGTGTATGTGCATGTATATGTGTCGGGTGTGTATGCCTGTATGTCACTGGGATGTGCATATATGTTTGTGGGCTGTGGACATGTTATGTAGGCATGTAGGGTGTGTGCATGTGTGCATGTATGTGTGGTATGTATGAATATATGTATGTGTGTGGGGGTGTGTATGTGTGGGTAAGGTGCACGTGCATGCCTGTGTGTGTGGTGTGCATGTAATATGTGTGGGTGAGGTATGCGTGTATGTATGTGTATGGGGTATGTGTGGTGTGTATGTATGATGTGTGTGAGGTGCGTGCATGTCTGTGAGTGGTGTGGATATAATATGTGTGGGTGAGGTGTGGGTAGTATGCGTGTGGTGTGTATTAGGGTGTGTGTATGGATGGAAGCGTGTGGTATGTATGTGCACGTCCAGACCACCACAGTACCGGGTGTGGCATCTTGTGGATGTCACTGGAGACACAGGAAGTCTGAGTTCTGGGCGCAGAGCATCCATATTTTATGGGGAGAGGGTCTTGCCACTGCCCCAGGTTTCTAGGTGGGAAATGCTGCAGGAAATCCCGAGAGAGGAGGAGCGGGGAGGCCGCTCCGGTTGCAGGTGTGCCAGCCAGGAGCCAGACGACGGTGCCTTCCCTCCTGGCAAGGCAGACCCGTGTGCCTGCCACAACCGGTCAGCGTTTGGGCGTGGGTGACAGGCACGAGGCCTCTGGGACTAGCCTCAGCTCACCCAGTGTGGAGGCTGCAGAGCAGAACTGGGAGGACCCGGGGTGAAGCGGGAGCCACGCAGGGGGCCAGAGGGGCAGAGGCAGGAGCTCAGGGTGGAGTTTAGACACGGGGTACAGGGCGAGGCGTTCCGAGTTGGATCCCGAGGAGGCCCTGTGGCCGAGGAGTCCCAGGGCTCTTGAGGAAGGACCCTGCAGTCAGTCTGTGGAAGGAGAGAGGATCACCAAGACACAGACCAGGGAACGGAGAAACGAGCAGCGGCACTGGGCATGCGCTTTCTCCCCCACCACCCTGGCTGCTCTTGTGGTTAGATCCAGCCTCATTCTGGGGGCCCAAACCAGACCCTCTGCATGAGTCTGTGGCCCCTGAAAAGACACTTTGCCGTCAAAGAAGCATGAATCCCAGCGTTCTCTTCAAGAGGAAGCTGAGCGCTAGCTTGGCAATTTTGAAGAGTGTGGGAGGAAGGGAGTGAAAGGGAAAGCCACCATTAGCCTGCCTGGGAAATCTACAAAGAACTTGGCCGCCCTACAATTAGCCATTTTTTTTAAAGTCAGGGATAATAGGAAGAGAAAACAACACAAAGTCAGTGGTAAGAAGATCTTGGTTCAAATTCAGGCCCCACTACCAGCATCATATGGGACTTCAGCAAGTTGTTGAAGCTCTGAATCACGGTTTCTTGTTTGCAGAACAGAATACAAATCTGCCTCTCGAGGTATTTTTTAGGAACTGTAGCAAAACACACTGAACGTAGAATTTACCGTATTGACCCTTTGTAAGTGTACATGCAGTTTGGTAATGTTGAGAACATCCTCAAAGTTGTGCAACTATCACCAGCATCTGTCCACATCATTTTTTCATCTTCCCAAATGAAACTTAGTACCTACCCATTAGCCGATAACTCCCCCTCTCCCCCTTGCCCCAGGCCCTAGCAACCACTTACTTCTGTTTCTGGGAATCTGACTACTCTAGGGACCTCACCTACGTGGTATCATACAGGATTTGCCCTTTTGTGACTGGCTTATTCCACTTGGTATAACGTCAGCAAGGTTCATTCGTGTTGTAGCCTCTGTTAGAATTTCCGTCCTTTTAAGGTTGGATGATATTCCATTCTACGCATAGACCACATTTTGCGTATCCCTTCGTCCATCAACGGACACTTGGGCCGCTTTCGCCTATTGGTGTCTGTGACTAACGCTGCTGTGAATGTGAGTTTACAAATATCTCTTCAAGTCTGGGCTCTCGATTCTTTGGGGTATATACCCAGAAGTGAAAAAACTGGGTCATATGGCAATTCTAGTTTCGGATTTTTGAGGAACTGCCACATGGTTTTCCAGAGAGGATGCACTGCTTCACATGCCCATCAACTGTGTGGAAGTGTTCGAATTTCTCCACATCCTCACCAATGCTTGTTTCTGTGTTTTATTTTTAATAGTAGCCATCGTAATGCGTGTGAGGTACTATCTCATTACAGTTTTGATTCACGTTTTCCTTCTGCTTGGTGGCATTCAAGATCTTTTTGTGTGCTCACTGGCCATTTGTATATCCTGTGCAAAGAGATACCTATTCATGTCCTTTGCCCGTTTTTAAATTGGGTATTTGTTTTTTCTTGTTGCTGCATTGTGGGTGTTCTTTATATATGCTGAATATTGACCCTTATCAGATATAGGATTTGTAAACATCTTTTCCTATTCCTTAGGTTGCCTTTTTACTCATTTAATTGTATCCTTTGATGAACAGATGTTTTTAATTTTGATGTAGTCCAATTTATATATTTTTACTTTTATGTTCTTTGTTTTTGGTGTCATAGCCAAGAAATCATTGCCAAATCTCTCAAGGTATTTTTTAGGATCACATGAGATACGTGTGAACGTTCTTGAAAACTATGAAATAGTATAAAAATATTAGCTGTAGCTGGGCTCAGTGGTTCAGTCCGTAATCCCGCGCTTTGGGAGGCTGAGGTGAGTGGATTGCCTCAGCCTGTGGGTTCGAGACCCGCCTGGGCAACTTGGCGAGACCTCATCTCTACAATAAATCAAAAAAATCAGCTGGGCATGGTAGCACATGCCTGTAATTCTGGCTACTTGGAAGGCTGAGGCGGAAGGATCGCCGGAGCCCAGCAGGTCGAGGCTGCGGTGGCCGGGAGCGGCCGCTGCACTCCAGTCTGGGCGACAGAGACTCCAACTCAAAAAAAAAAAAAAAATTAGCTGTTATGTAAGTTCTCGAGTACCTGACATGCAGCCAAACCCTGTAGGGATGCTTCAAAAATTACCAAAAACTTGTTCATCAAGATGTTAGATTGAAAACACACACATAATTTTATTCCCTTCATAAATCCCACTCAAGAGACAGTAGAGGGGTTAAAAATAATAAACAAGCCGGGCTTGGTGGCTCAGCTTGTAATCCCTCGCCTTGGGAGGCTGAGGTGAGTGGATTGCCTGAGCCCACGGGTTCGATACCCGCCTGGGCAACTTGGCGAGACCTCATCTCTACAATAAATCAAAAAAATTAGCCGGGCATGGTAGTGTGCGCCTGTAGTTTCAGCTCCTTGGAAGGCTGAGGCGGAAGGATCGCCGGAGCCCAGCAGGTCGAGGCTGCGGTGGCCGGGAGCGGCCACTGCACTCCAGTCTGGACGACAGAGTGAGACTCCAACACAAAAAAAAAGAAAAAAAAAGAAAAAAGAAAAAAAAATAATAACCTTTATACCTTCATTGAGGTATAGTTTAAATACAATAAAATGCACCCATTTTACAGATACAGTTTGATGAGTTTTCATAAATGTGTACATTATTGTAACCACTATTTCATCATCATGATATTTCATATTTCCTTCATCCAGAAATTTCCTTGATGTCTCTTGACAGGCAATCCACTAACAACTCTGTTCCCAGGAAGCCACTAATCTGTCTTCTGTCTCTATAGACTAGTTTTGCCTTTTTGATACTTTCATAGAAAATAAATCATACAGTATAAAGTCTTTTATAATGCTTTTGAGATTCGTTCAAGTTGTTGCATATATCAGTAGTTCCTTTTTAAAAACTGCTGTTTGGTATCTCATACTGTAAATAGACCACCATTTGTTTAATCCACTTGTCTGCTGTCGGACACTTAGATTTTTTTCCAGCTTTTGGTGCTTATGAATAAGACTACTATAAACAAATGTACAAATATTTGCTTGGATATATGTTTTCATTTCCTGAAGTAAGTGGAATTGCTAGGTCATGTGGTAAGTGTATGTTTAACTTTGAAAGAAACAGAACAACTCTTTCCCTAACCATGGTGCCAAGAGTGTCAAGAATTCCAGTTGCCCCATGTCATCATTAATATGGGGCCAGTCTCCTAGATTTCAGTAATTTTAGTGAATATGTAGTGATATCTTACTGTTTTTTTGTGGTTTTTTTTGAGTTGGAGTCTTACTGTCGCCCAGACTGGAGTGCAGTGGCCGCTCCCGGCCCCCGCAGCCTCAACCTGCTGGGCTCTGGCGGTCCTTCCGCCTCAGCCTTCCGAGTAGCCGGAACTACAGGCGCGCGCTACCACGCCTGGCTGATTTTTAAAATTTATTGTAGAGATGAGGTCTCGCCAAGTTGCCCAGGTGGGTCTCGAGCCTGCGGGCTCAGGCAATCCACTCACCTCAGCCTCCCAAAGGCGCGGGATTCCAGGCTGAGCCACCGAGCCGGCTTGGAGTGCAGTGGCACCCTCATGGCCACCACAGCCTCCACCTGCTGGGTTTCAGGCGATCCTCCTGCCTCAGCCTTCCAAGTAGCTGGAACTACAGGCATGCGCCACCACGCCTGGCTAATTTTTTGATGTATTGTAGTGATGAGGTCTCACCACATTGCCCAGGCTGGTCTCCAACCCGTGGGCTCAGGCAATCCTCTTACTTCGGCCTCCCAAAGTGCTGGGATTATAGGCGAGAGCCACCGCACCTGGCCTTACTGAAGTTTTAATGACCATTTCTCTGATGATTAATGATGTTGAACATTTTTCACGTCCTTATTGCCACCACCATATCTTCTTTTGTGAAATGTCTGTTTGATCTTTGTTCGTTGTTAATTTGGTTGCTTTGTCTTCTTATTCTTATATATATTTTGCATACAATCCTATTTTCAGACATGTGTTGAAAATGTGTAAATGAGGCTGGGCGCAGTGGGCTCAAGCAAGTAATCCCAGCACTTTGGGAGGCTGAGGCAAGAGAATTACCTGAGCCTGTGAGTTCGAGACCCGCCTGGGCAACATGATGAGACCTTGTCTCTACAATAAATCAAAAAATTAACCGGGCGTGGTAGCACGCGTCTGTAGTTCTGGCTACTTGGAAGGCTGAGGCGGAAGGATTCGCTGGAGCCCAGCGGGTCAACGCTGGGGTGGCCGTGAGCGTGCCACTGCACTCCAGCCTGAGTGATGGAGTGAGACTGCAACTCAAAAAAAAAGTGTAAATGTTTTCAAGTTCATAGATTGCCTTTATTTTTTAAAAACTGTTTTGAGGCACAACTGATACCCAGGCTTCCCATAGTTAACATTAAAAATTGATGAGTCTTCACATATGTATTTACCCATGAAACCCTCATAACCATAGTAATGATTATACCCATTATAATAATCAAAGTAATGAACTTATCTTCACCATCCAAGTTTTCTTAGACCACTTTTTTTTTTTTTTTTTGAGTAGGGGTCTCGCTCTGTTACCCAGGTTGGAGAGCAGTGGCATGATCACGGCCACAACAACCTCAACCTCCTGGGCTCAGGTGATTCTTCTGTCTCAGTCTCCTGAGTAACTGGGACTGCAGGTGTGGGCCACCATGTCCAGCTAACTTTTTTTATTTTTGTAGAGACTAGATCTTGCTATATTGCCCAGGTTGGTTTCAAACTTCTGTGCTCAAGCAATCCTCCCTCTTGGCCACCCAAAGTGCTGGGATTACAAGTATGAACCAACATGCCTGGCCCATAGGCCACTTTTTAATGTATCCTTCTTACTCTCTTTTGTGTTGATCTGAATTTTCATTTGGTATAATTTTTTTTGGCTTGAAGAACTTCCTTTTACATTTCTGGTAGTGCAAGTCTTCTGGCAAAGAAATCTCACAGATTTTGTTTATCTGAAAAAGTTTTTATATTACTAGCACTTTTTATAAAACATTTTTATTTTAAAGATGTGGGGTACAATTCAGGGTCAGGTATACAAATGTTCATTATGCAGGAACCATTGTTGATGAGGTGTGCCCCCCTCCCCTGCAGTTTCCCACTACTGCCAAACCCTTTCTTATGGTATTACGATAATTGTTCAAGGTCCACTTATGAGTGAGAACATGTGATACTCAGTTCTTTGTTTCTGTGAGAGCTCACTCAGTATTATAGACTCTAAGTCCATCTAAGTTGCTGCGAAGTTCACAATTTTTCCTTCGTTCTGGCTGCATAATATTCCTCCGTGTATATGTACCACATTTTAAAGATCCAGTCCTCTTTTGATGGGCAGCACAGTTGGTTCCATGTTTTTGCTATTGTGAACAATGCTGCAATAAACATACGTGTGCAGGTATCTTTTTCAGAGAGTGATTTGAGTTCCTCTGGGTATATTCCCAGTAGGGGGATTGTGGGGTTGTATGGAAGGCTGATTTTTAGATCTTTTAGGAATCGCCACACTGTTTTCCACAGAGGTTGTACTAGTTCACCCTCCACCAACAGAGTAAAAGTGTTTGTTTTTGCCGCATCCTTTCCAGCATCTGTTGTTTTTTGAGTTATTGATGATAGCCATTCTGACTGGAGTTAGGTGGTATCTTAATTTGCATTTCTTTGAAGACTAGTGAGACTGAGCATTT
>CAUYQG010192124.1:0-33993 GCA_963574415.1 Tarsius wallacei
TTTTTTTTTTGAGTTGGAGTCTCACTCTGTCGCCCAGACTGGAGTGCAGTGGCCGCTCCCAGCCACCGCAGCCTTGACCTGCTGGGCTCCGGCGATCCTTCCGCCTCAGCCTTCCAAGTAGCTGGAACTACAGGTGCGCGCTACCACGCCCGGCTAATTTTTTTTTTTTTAATTTATTGTAGAGATGAGGTCTCGCTAAGTTGCCCAGGTGGGCCTCGAACCCGCAGACTCAGGCAATCCACTCACGTCGGCCTCCGAAAGCGCGGGATTACAGGCTGAGCCACCGAGCACAGCAAGAATTTCCACTTTAAAACATACTGTTCAGTATTTATGTTATTTTTAGCTGTTTTGAACAACTAATATTAAAGTTTTCTGATTATTATTTCAAAGAAATTAACAGAATCTTAATTTTATAACATTGAAAGTGGAAAGTTTATTTAGGTAGCAATGACACCTAAGGATTCCCATTACTAATTCAAATACAGGAAGACTCCAAAGTGTTAAAGAATATTGTAATCTATGTTTGGTCTTTGAAAAATTAAATTCAAATCCTGACTAATAGTTCTTCAGTCTCTACCAGGTTCTTACATACATTATTTGGCTTCAAACTCTGCTCAGAACTTTTAAACCATGAATAAAAAAATACAGTGCTAGTCCTCAAGGAGTTTACCATCTAGAAGTGCATAAACATAACATTGTTTCAATGCGATAAGAGCTGTAATGGAAGAATGGGCATGGTGCTATGGGATCTCAGGGGAGGAACTTTTAATTTAGTTATGGGAGTGAAGGTGAGGGAGACAATAACCTTAATGTTTCCCAGGAGAAAGCGACACTTGGGCTGGGTTTTAAAGGGAAGAAGTTAATCCAAACAGGATAAACGGTCTTTGGAAAGACATCGACATATGAGGCATTATTATGCTGTAGTTGAAGAACTTGATGCTTTTGTTTTCAGATATATAATTCAGAAGAGAAAACTTGAGACTGAGAGAGAGAAAGAAGCGAAGCCACAAAAAGCCTTGTAGGTCATGCAAGTACTTCAAACTCTGTTCCGGTGCAGTGAAGACTTTCCATTAGGAGAGAGACATATACATTTTGAGTAGCTTATTCTAGTTCTGGTTCTGGATACTTTATTTATTGCATCTATGATAATTGTGTATAAAAACCAAGGTGAAGGTTTTATTGGAAACTTATAAGTGAAGATACTTAGCATATCATGCAACAAAACTACAGATGTTAGAATTAGCTCTTCTGTCTTCCCATTGCAGCTGTAGACTGCCTAGAGAAAAGTTTCTGTTTCTTAATATTCTCTTCATCTCATTTGTACCTCATAGAGACAATTAGACAGTTATATATAGCCTATGTCTGGCTGAAAAAAGATATGTATTGAGGACAAGAATGGTCTCCTAGGTTTTCCTTTATTTCTAGCAGCTAGCGAATGGAATTGATCAATCAATAAACCATTTATTCTTAATATGTTTTAATATATTAGCTAATTTAAAATTAATAGTTATAGCTGCACATTTTACACTTTCGTTTATTACCTATTTCATTTCATGTGAGTCTAAGGAAACTCAGAACTTTAAAAAAAGATCCTTTAAAAGGAAAACCCCCCATCTAAAGGAATACTGCAGATTTATTCGTCTCTTGATTTTTTTTTTACAGCACTCTTATTTTAATAAAGGTACATTAAGGAACCCTGTATTCCTTTCTTGACCTAATTTCACAGCATTGCCCACACTTACTCTCACCATCCCTCACAAGAAACACAAGTGATGTTTCTCAGAACACAATTTGGGAAAAGTTAGTCTGATTAATCAATAGTCGTCTTGAACTCTGAGAGAGGGCAGAAAACAATCTTTAGGGTCATCTCGACTGCCTTTTATCCCCTCATTATTGTCATCTTTGCTGGCTTGCTGTTTTGCTGCCTATGTTTAAAGCTTCTTAGGTTTGAAGAAAAACAAAATCCCTGCGTTGTATCTGAAGAGATTTTTTTTATGGTTTCAGAAATTTACACAACAAGGCTAAAAATCCAGTTAAATTCCATTGATTAGATATCTGCTCAAAAAACAATAATGTGCTCTATCCCCCCAAGTCCAACTTGTTTTCCATGTACTTCGCCAGGGGGGAGGGAAATATATTTTTACTTTTTCTATTCTCAGAAGACACAGTAATCATTACAGTGAGTTCTAGGCTTCTATCCCTTTGATTTGCAGATTCAGGTTGTATCTACAAAGCCCAACATTTTCTTCAATTCTGCTTTCAGAGCAAGGGGCAAAGATCTCTGGAAAGAAAATGTAGCCCGGGCTCGGTGTCTCAGTCTGTAATCTCAGCCCTTTGGGAGGTTGAGGCGAGTGGATTGTCTGAGCCTGTGGGTTTAAGACCAGCTGGGGCAATTTGGTGAGACCTCGTCTCTACAATAAATAAAAAATTAGCCGAGTGTGGTAGTGCGCACCTGTAGTTCCGGCTACTTGGAAGGCTGAGGCAGAAGGATCGCCGGAGCCCAGCATGTCAACGCTGGGGTGGCTATGAACATGCCACTGCACTCCAGCCTGGGCAATGAAATGAAGCTCCAACTAAAAAAAAAAAAAATTATAATCAACCAGATAATTTGCTTTTGGCCATCTCATCTGCAAATGTATTTAAATAACCTCTAGTCTACATTTTAAAAATGTTGTAGACCTATGCTTAAAACATGTCTCAGAATAATGAAAGAAATCATATCTGTTTTATTAGGCTTCCATTGATCTTTGGATTTTATGGGTGTTATTAACTATGGAAAATTGGAAGATGGGCTTTTTACATCATAAGTTTGATGCAGCTTCAAACTGTGATCTGAAGTTAATCTTTCATTCTATGAAAATTGAATATTCTTCTCTAAATACAACTGATATATAAAAACCCTAGAATGACAATAATGAATTACATGTTATTCATTTTAGAAAATAAACTCTTTACTTAAAAAGATACACACTCATAACAACACAGAATCACATACACACTGTGAAGTTCCTTTGAATAGCTCTTTTAGTGCACATAAAGTTTGGTATTATTCATGCACACACAAAAGATGTATTTATACTCTGATTTTCAGGAATATAATAATTTCATAGAACAAAGCACATTTAAAATTAAAACAAGGCAGAATAGCACATTCATTTCATTCAAAATTTGACATTTTGCTTTTGAGCTCCACCTCTCTTCTCTTTTCTGTTTTTTTCTGATAGAAACATAAAAGCTTTAGAAACTGGAAGGAAGCTGTAGTTTCCACCCATTGTTTTGTCTGCCAGGCATTCATTCTTTCTGAAAAATGCTTCTAGCTGTGCCTCCCACCAGCATGGCTGTATTTCTGCCCTGTGATTCCACCTTTCTTGCCATAGTTGATTGACATAGGAATGGGCGCTTCCCCTCAACTGAGACCCTTCGTCAGGAATTAGGAATTATAACTACAAGATTTCAGCCTCAAAGGTCTTGCTGTGGCAGAGATATAAACCCAGAAGCTGTGAGCCTTCGTGACCCACTTTGTGAATGGGAAGTAGCAAAAGTTGTTTTTTAGAGAGAAATCAAGATGTTCAGAAAGGAACTAAGGAGAGAGCAGAAGAGAAGATTCTGACAGAATCTCTGCTTCCACTTGTTTTTAAGGCTAAAGGCAGCATTTTCCTTTAGTTCCAGGTACTTTTTAGCAAATTCCTTCATTGATGTATTTATGTTTTCCTACTTCCCTCAAAGATCATTCTTTATAATCAAAAGTGCCCGGATGAAGGGACTTACATTTTGTTGTTGTTCTTATATTAATCTTAGATATTAGCAATTTTTAATTTTAAAATGTCAATACATTTTAACAATAGACCACCAGAAAAGCACCTTTGGCTGAATAAATCAAATTTATTATTTCTTGCAGTCAGGGAGAATGAACACCATGGGTAACCACAGGGTATGTCAGTAACAGGGTATTAGGAAGAATCTATTATAAGATTTGGACTTCGTCTTGGAGAGGATTTGAGGAAATAGGCCTTTGCTCTAGATTGCATGCTGTCAAGAAGTAGGAACAATTCTATCAGTGGGTATTTTAATCCATTTTATCTATAAGAAGGCAGATTAGACAAGGCTAAATATGGGATTGGCAAAGAAGCAGCAGTTGCTCATATTATCCAGGATAAGATATAGTTGGCATTTTATTGCTTGGACCATGTTCATGTTTTGTTTGTGTTCAGACCTGAGTATGAAATAGTCTTGTTTTTGTCTTGAATTATCATAAATTATCATAGAATGGCTTTGCCAGCTGTTAATATGCAAATAAATTGTTCATGTTCAACAGAGCAACACTAAGCAAGACCTAGTTGTGAGTGCCCAGCTCCTGGAAGTCAATGGCTACTTTTCTCTTTTTTCAGTACCTACTTTTGGTCAAAGGCAGATGGAATCCAGACAAAAGCCATTAACTGGTGATATTCAGATTTTCACCATTGCTGAAACTTGTTGGATCCAGAGATTATTTAGAGGACATAGTCTGTAGTTGAACTGGGATTAGTCTTTTCTGCTCCTTTGGTTGCAAATTGTTTTGTTGAATCCTCAGATATGACAATAGTTATGCAGTTGCACTTAAGGTTCTGAACAAGACATATCACCAGTGGGAACATAAGTACTCATCAGAAACAAAATGTTGTTCTTACATACTAGCAACTACATATTTAAAAGATTGCAGGAAATTTCAGCTTATTATTTCAACTTTACAAAAGAATTACATGCTAAAAAATCACTTCATTTCTCAAACCTTATAGAAATTCTGCAGTTTTTAAAATTAAGCTGAGTTAAAATTGTTTTTGCATGAAGAATTTTTAAAATGATGAAAGAGATAGACTGTGGTGTCATAAAATGCTAGATGGGAGTCACCATTTGAGTGAACTTTTTTGGCATTTAGTGTCCTTTGTGTGCAGAATATATGTCCATAAACATTGAATCATACCTTCAGTAAATATTTAACAATAATCTGTGTTGATACACTTTGAAGAATGGTGGAAATGTCATGAGTAAGACACTGTTTTTTCTATCAAGGGAATCAGATAAGCAAATCCGGTTTATGTTATAGTCTTTCCTTCTGCAGTCCCTCAAACTGCAGGTCTACAACCAGACTTCTGTAGAAACTCAACAGATGTTTATTGCATGCTACTTGATGATGATAAACATTTATTTTGGTTTTTTCAAGGACCTAGGAATAATGTTGGAAAAAGTATTTTCTAGATATATAGAATGTCTTCTATTTAGTGAGAAGTTTGAAGAATAGTTATGCCTCCTAAAACATGAATTACTTAGGGTGTTCATGAAATTAAAAATATTCATATTGCCAGCACTGTGCTATGTGGTTCTGAAGCTTCAGCAAAGCTACTTAAGCAGTGCAAAGAGCCTATTCATTTTCCGCCTATTCCTGAAAGAGAAACATGGCAAAGGTCAATGTCTTTGCTTCAGGAATAATTTGGGCCCCTTGTATTCTGATTAAGAGCTAAAGTTTTTATTAATGGTTTTAGCTGAAATTATGAAAAGAGTTTATTTTTGTAGAGGATATGAGTCTTATCTGTAACATTTTGCTTGCTTACAAACTCCTCATACTTCATTTTTACAAAAGTTTTGCATTTTTAAATGAATGCTTAATTTTTTTGTTAGCCTCTAATTCAAGTTCAGCATGTGGATAGCTGTAGTTGGCACTAATAGCCGATGTTGTGCTCTGCTCTGTGGAGTGTGGGGGTGGGATTGGGAATGGGAACTGTACTAGAAATAATACAGGCTTAGGACAGGGCCTGGTCCAAACCTCATTACTCTTCAGTGAGGTAGTGTTAAGGCAGTCCCTTTACCATTTTGGTCTGTAGCACAAGACAGAAAATAATGTTAATGTTTAAATGTTTGGTTTGTTTGCTTTACTTACAGATGGGGTTGGGGGTGAAATGATAGCCTGGGGTGGGGGGAGTTATAACTGATAACCTTATGGTTATGATGGTGGGGGGAGTTATAACTGATAACCTTATGGTTATGATACCTAAAAATTACATGCCGGTAGAATATTATTTGAATGAGGTATACCATCTTTTTGTAAACACTCTTAAAGCAGGATATGGGGAAGGAAGTCTTGCTGTTCATTTACCCATTCTTTAAACATTTACTGATCATCTTTTACATGTCATGCACTGGTTTGAGTGTTCAGGATTCAAAGATGAATAATATATACTCCCTATCTTCAAGGAACTTATGGTGCAAAGGAAAAGATAGATTAAAAATAAAAGATGATAAACTATTGATAAGTGAAATGAAAGGTAAGGATATTATTGGAACATAATAAAAAACACTTCATCTACTAAGGTAAGGGTGGGGATGGGCAGAATAGGCCTCCTGGAATAGGTAATATCTGAGCTGAACTTTATGGAGTTGGGATTCACCACAGGAAGTAAAGTTGGTATAGTAGTAGCAAAATCATGGAAGGAAGAAATGCTGTAGTATGTAGAGAACTATGAGCAGTGTGATGACGAAAAACTTCCTTGCTTATTTTTGCTTGTTTTTGTTTCAAATCATATATATACTACAACCTCTACTGCTATTGCTAAGTAGGGGAAACACATCACTTTGTAACTCTAAAAGCGATATATGTTTCTAAGAGCTCAAAACAAGAGTGTGGTCACTCACCAGGGCTAAACTCACTACAGGCTATAGTCAAAGTACCGTTTCAGAAAAATCCTGCATATTACTTTGAAGTTTCCAGAATTAAGATACATAGAACTCTAAAATAGTCTTTGTATGCATTTGTCTATGAAAAATGTTAGAGACCCATCTATTTATTCTTGAAACATAAAGCTGGGAATTTTCTGTAAAGGTGGCATTGCTTCCTACACCTCTCCTGATTGTAATGTTAAATTTTAAATTTGAATTCTACTTCTCAAGATGACTCCATAATAACTTGTTTCCCTTTCAGTCTTCTGGTTCCATTACAATACTAGATACTTTCTTTTCTTCTTTCTCCATCTTTACCCAGGGAGTTAAGGTAATACTCGCATAGATGCAGAATAAGTAAACATGGTGAGTTTGGGTGTGCATACAATTTAAATATTTATAATGTTTAAACTCGAAACCATAATATGCTGGAGTGAGCACATAGCAATAATAAAACTACTGCAGCATCTGCTAAGTGACATTGACAGTTAAGTCCAATTTAATTGATTCCTTCAGAGTTGAACTGAGAATACACTTGTGAAATCCTCAAAAGTAGGCAAGGAAAGAAAGTTTCCTAGTCCCCGAATTGAACATAGTTTCAAATTGGATACCTAGAAAGAAAAAGGAAGGAAGGAAGGAAGGAAGGAGGAAAGAAAAACTTTTTTAAAAATTTTCTCTAACAGAATTTTAAAAGTTATTTTCACACACACAAAAATTCGTGGTCCTGGAACCAATGTTTGGCTCTCTTCAAAAGAATGGCAATTTTCCAGTGGCTGCTCACATATGTTCCTCAAATAGATGTTCAACTGTGAAAAATGAACAGGGTGTCTGTAGATTGTGTGGAAGGTTTGTATACCTGGGATTCTACATTGGTCAAGCATCACTACATATATATTTGAGAAACTAAGTTCTCTTTTTCTTTCTCAAGGGGAAAACCATGCCTCGAGATAACTTAGACTTATAAAAATGAACAAGACACTTTGACAGTGTCATACCTACCTTCTTGAGGATGGTTTTCTTTCAGTGTTCAGATCTGGTTTAGTGAAACTTCCTTTAGGATCTGGATGAATCTATTTTCTCAAATGTATTTAAATCAATGGCAACTGTAAAAGGAACAACTATAAAAGAATATAAGTTAGTTTCAACATTTGAAGTTATTTTTAAAATGCATGCATTGAAATTGACATTCGCTATAAATGTTCCCATAACCTTTGGGACATTATTGTCAAGTTTGATAATCAGGTTGATTTTGAACTATTTTAATTCAAGCAATTAGAATTATTTTTCCAATGTTAATATAATTCATTTGCCACATCTCTGAGGTGGGTGGGCAGTTACTCTAGCCAGTCTCTAGGAGAGGTTGAAGTGGCATCTCAGTTCACATTTATTTCATTCATGCAGTCATGACACAGCTTACTATGTATGCAAACAATTCACATACACGTTTTTCGATTTTATGTAGAAATGAATTATGCAAATGAACATCGCAAGCATATCAGCTGTTGAATATTCCAATTCTGCTTTTATTTTTGCCATCTTGGTAGGAAGTACTGCTATAGCATGTGGAGAACTATGAGCTGTGTGGGATGAAAAACTTGATTTCTCTTTTAATCTTTCCTACTTGTCACCCTCATCCCTAATTAGTCACAAAGTCCTGAAACAAGTGTCTAATTAAAAAAAAAGTCATCTGTATACTGAACTAGTTCAGGGCCTTATCTCCTCAATCCTAGACCATATAGTAGTAGTGTTGACCACCCTGCTTTCTTTTTGACTAGTCCAAGACATTCCACATATATCGCCAGTCAGATTCCTTAAACTTCTTTTGATAATATCATTCTTCTGCTCAAAAACATTGCATATCTCTTTCTCTGCTTTCCTTATAGAAAAAGATCAAAATTCTTTAGCCTAGAATTCAAGACCTGCTGCATGCACTGTGTACTCTTCTATTACTTTCCACTTCCTATTATTCCCAGCACTTATATATAGAAATGGTGTAATAAATGGTTTCTATTGACTGTTTTCCACCTTTTAACTTTCACACAGGTCTCTTCCACAACTAAATTTCTCTCTTATTCATACATCAAAATACGCTCTTCAAAATTTAGCTCAAACAGTAGGTTTTCTGCAGACCCTCTTTCTCATCTCTTCTTTATGAAGTGAAAACACTTCAATAAAAAAACACTACAATAAAAGACAACATGAAGTCCAGCAAATTTTCATGCATAGTGTTATAAACTCAATGGTCAAAGGGGAGGGCCAAAGAAAATTCTATTGTGCCAATGAATCTTGAGTGTCTTGAAAATAGTAGAAAGACATTTCAGTTAGAGAGAATAGTACTATAATGATACAGAAGAATGAAGCACACAGGAGTGTTCAAAACTCAAAAGCAAATTTGACTTGGCTTGAAAGTAGTACAGTCAACCAGAAATGAGACAACCATTTTATAAAATACTGGTAATGCCGTGCTAAGAATTGCATCTGAAACATAGTGGGTGCCCAATAAATGCTTATTCAATATGTGAAGCACTTTATCTACTACTAGTACAGTAAATCTTTATGTTCAATTTTTAAAAAATTTAATAACTTACTAGTTTGCACCTTGGTTCATTGAAGAAAAACTGTGTAGTCACGCTTTGTGTTTTCAGCACTCCGTCTGTAGTAGATCTTACAGCTGTTATTGTAACAATTAGAAAATCTCTAATATTAGTACCAAAAGTGGAGAATTCTTAAAGTTAACATGTGTAAATGAAATGTTCACATTTATTTGTGTTTTTCTTTTTTCTTCTTCTAGGGTCAGACATTGTTCAGTGGTTAATAAAGAACTTAACTATAGAAGATCCAGGTAAATAAGTCATTTTCTCATTGCTAGTTATTTTTTCTTTGTGGTTTTTTAAAAAAACATGTTTGCTCAGGGCTATTTAATATGACAAGCAAGCATATAATCTCCTGAAAGATTACAGTTAAATTTGAGCAGTGCTTTTAGCATTTATACAAATTTTGTGGTAGTCACCATGGTTTTATAATTTTTCACATGCTTAGTACCCCATTATATATTATTTGATTTAGATGATTGGTGATTGTAAGAATGAATGAGCTGTATACATGCTCATAAATATTTATACAGATAATTTATAGCAATGGTGAAGTAATAACATTTCCCTTTATAATACACATATAAGTACATCTCATTAGCTTACAACTTTTACTTACAATTTTCAAATGAAGTTTAACAAATTATTTGTAATTCTGATTTTTTAAAAAATCATGCCTACTTGGGGTGTATGTGTATGTGTGCACATGCGTGCATGTGTGTAATCTCTGTTTATGCCACCAACCCATTCACTGTGGTGGACATTATGTCTATTCTGCAGCAGAAAGCTAATTTTCAGAGTGAGGAAACAATTTCTGCCAGCTAACATTTTGCAATGCCTGGAATAAATTCCTACATATGCGAAGCATTTAATAACTTTTATAAAAGTATCATGGAAAAGCCTTCACATGTGACAAACAATTCACATCACTGAAATGAAAATAAGATGCATATTGTTTAGAGAAAATTCTAAGAAAACAAAAAATAAAATAGCTTGCGAAAGACTAGAATTGCAGCAACTGCAAATGCCATGGTAGAGAAAAGTCAGTGATACGTTAACTTATGCAACACATCATCCCATTGTTAGGAATTTGGCATGGCTTTTGCTCCGTTCTCTGGTGATTACCACCTTAGAATGGTTTCGAATGAATGGTACATGAAAATGCAAGACTTTTATTTTTTCCTCATTTTGAGCTAACTTTATAAAGCTGCCTTGGAAAATGCAGCTCAAATTCTGTACATAAAAGCCTGTGAACACTCCCTGCTCACTTGGTACACGAACTTTTTAGATACTTAACATAGCAGGTGAAATAGGATTAAAACAATTAAGGAAAGATGAAGCAGCTATTGCTAGTGTCATATTATTACTAAGTGAAAAAGAGGACATAATTATTAAGAAAGGAAGTTGCAGTCTTGCCAAGTTTACATTTCAGCCTTACCTAACCGGCATGCTTGATCTTTATAAACTGTAGGACCAGACAAATAATCCCAGAGCTTAAAAACATATTGGCACAGTCATAGATAACTAGGGAACTACTGATCTGAGAGAATATTATAAATCAGAAGGTGAAGTAGATTTTAAAAAGTAATTTTTCTGTAAGTTAAAAACCAAAGGTGTACCTCAGTAATAGTCTGAGACAAGAAAAGTATTTACGGACTTAGTAAGCTCCTAAGAAACAATCATTGCTTATCATTTACATGTGGGATCTCATTTTAGCTGTAATATGTATGAAAAACTGTTTATACTTGCTTGCTCAACACTTTAAGGATGTTGTGAAGATTCATTAGAAAGTGTATGAAGAGATAAAGCCAATCATATCCAGGAGAGAACATACATGTTCTTGTTTATGACTGACTGAAAATTAGTTTTCAGTTTGTTGGTTTGTTTCTTTGAGTAAACTAATCCATCCTTTGCAGAATATATTGCGCTGTACTAGGTTTTAAGAAGAATTAAGCAGCATTGACGATTGTTCTGTATACATGACAGATTGCACACACAAAAAATAAATCCATCTAGTAGCTATTCTGATCCCAATTAAGTATAGTTAACAATGTAGCTGATATTTTGAAAGTGACTTTGATGACTGCATATATGAAATCAAACCATTTTGGAATTTCTCATGAAGGGAGAATAAGTAGTTTTTATAATGCTAGGTCTTATTTTAACCATACCAACTCCCTGAAGATGTTTAAAAATAGAAAGGAAACCCATACCTGGTTTTTATCTTGTGAGCTATCTGATAGCCAAAGGTTGTTTGAAGGCTCTCGGGATCGTTTGAAGTTCTAGATGTCAATAATTTGCTGAAAGAGGATTTTGTGGCAAGGTGGACGAAGAGACTCATTCTGGGTATGAGAGCAGATTCTGATTGCCCATTTGGAGACAGGGGAGAGGACTGCATGATCTTCAGGGCCTTATTCAAGACAAAGGAGTCCATATTATTTGTACACTTAGTGTTCAATATTTTGTTAATTAGCGCTGAATACTTTTTTTTTTCTATTACAGCAATGCAGTACACATTTAGCTGAATACTGGAGATTTTGGTACTGTTAGACATGTATACTGTGTTATTATTTTTAAATAAAACTGTGTTTGAACTTTTAGTTAAAATTTAGGATTATTTTTAGTTTAAATATGATATGAGGTGGATTCAAAAAACCCCAGAATTTATTTATAAAAAATATTTATTCTTACATGGTTAAACTTCAGTCACCTTCAAAGTACTCTCTATTTGATGCAATAAACCTATCGAGATGCTTTTTCCACTGCTCAAAACAGTTTTTGATCTCATCAATTTTGATGCCTTTTAGTGCCTCTATCGGTTTTTTGTTTCAACCTTTTCCACATAAGCAAAATGTTTCCCTTTGAGGACTTTTTTCAACTGGTGAAACATGAAAGGTTGCTTGGGGTGAGATCTGGTAAATAGGGAAGGTGGGCCATGGGGTGGGGGGTCATGCTATTTTTGTTCAAAAACTGCTGAGCACTCATCAGTACAGTTTGGACAGTTTGTTCATGTCAATCACCCATCATGAAATGGGCAAACACATTGAAAGAATCTCCAAAAAATATTCACTGAAGCCGAACACAGCCTCTCACAACAACACTATCTGGTAGACTGATGGGTTCCTAGAACATTTACCAAGCAGGGGAAGTCTATACTACAAGGGGCCTGCCTTCTAAAGAATAATTCCTAGTTTTTTGGGGTTCCCTCATTATACATATCCAGGATTAGACTAAAACATTTTTCTTCTATGCCCTAAGTCTACTTTTATAATGTATAATTTTTCTAGGAAAAAAAATCATTTCTTCTTTGACTTATTCATGTTTTATTTATTTGACAAATATTTTTTGAGTCCTCGCTATGGGCCAGGCACTGGAAATACAGGATGAATATTCCCTTTTCGAGTGAATTGATTGTCTTTGGTTTCTAGACTATTATACTCCTGCCTTTTCTGTTTCTCCCCCACCCCTGCCCCCCACTGGCCATTTGGTTTGGTCTCAGTCTTCTATGAGACTCTCTACCTAATTTATGCATGTTGGAATTTCCAGGGTTCTGTCCTAGGTTTCTTTCTTTTCTCCAGCTACATACTGTTGCTAAGTGGACATATGCTGAGAACTCTCATTTGTAGCATCCATTCTGACCTCTCCATAGTGCTTCATACTTACTTATCCATTTCCTGTTTGGCCTCTTCCCTGAAGAGTCAAACTCAGCAAAACAAAAATGGAACCCTGATTTTTCCACCTCTCAAACCTGCTTCTTCCTGTATTTCCCAGCTCAGTTATAGAGTTGAATCTTTTAACCAAGAATGTGCAGTGTCATTCTATTTGTTCAGTTTTGATTTGTGGTCTTTCAGGAATACTTTAAAGTTCTCCTCATATGTGTTTTGCACATTTATTACTGAGCTTATTTCCAGTTATTTTATTGTAACTATTATATGTAGGTCTTCCATTATGCATATTAACTAGTTATTGTTTGTATATATGAAAACGATAAATTTGTGTATGCTAACTTTACATGTCACTCCTTTGCTACATTACCTTTTTAAAATAATATGTTAACTAAGTGATTGGGAAACTGCAATACTTTTGCCAGTAGTTTTTGAAGAATGAATGTGATTGTTCAGTTCCTGAACCTTTGAATATTTGACAGTATCTTTTGTTGACTGTGCATATGTTGATATCTTGGCTAGATATAAAGTCGATTAGATAAACTTTCCTCCTTAAAATACTGTCTTTATTGATTTACTGCATTCAAGCCTTCAATATTCTGGTAAAATGTGAAGAGCATTAATTTTTTTGTATACGACTATACACTCTCACACATACCAGAATAGTTTCTCCATATCTATAGGGACATATGTTCCAAAACCCCAGTAAATGCCTGAAACTGTAGATAGTACTGAACCCTATATATATATTATGTTTTTTCCTATATATACATATACGTGATAAAGTTTAATTTATAAATTCAGCACAGTAAGAGATTAACAACAATAATTACAAAACAGAATAATCATAACAAGGTATTTTAATAAAAGTTATGTGAATTTGGGCTCCCACCCTTTCTTTCTCTCTTTCTCAAAATACTGTAATATTTTGGAACTGAGATTGACTATAGGCATAACTGTAGATAAGAAGAGACTGTCGGGTATGTGTGTGCGTGTGTTTGTATGTGTATGTTTATGCCGTTTTTTTATCCTGCCAAAATGCCTATAATGTATTTTCTCTCCTTGAAATTCAAAATATAACCAGGCTATTGCCATTTAGTTGTTTATTTTGTTGTGTATTTATGCTATTTGGTAAATGATTTAAGTCTGTAGACTCAGATTTTTTTCAGTTGAAATTTTTTTCGTCTATTATTTAAGCCTGCTTCTTCATTCATAAAATGGATATAATGATAGTATCTACTATTTAGTGGTTTCCTGAAGATTTAATAAGTAATATATACCAATGAAGGAGTTATTACTGCATCTTTAGTTGCTCAAAAATATTAATAATTGTAAATATTTTTGTATATTTTTAAGTAACTGTAACTAATTACTTGCCTACTTATTTTTTCTGGTTTACTCTTTTTTAAAAAATTGATTTTATTTTAAAGATGTGGGGTACAATTCAGGATTAAGTGTACAAGTGGTCATCGTACAGGTAAAGTTTGGCCTCCCTTTGGTCCCCACTTTGCATGGTTTGAGGTCAGGTTTACTCTTTTGAAACACTTTTCAGTATACTTCATTCTATTTTACAACTCAATTATCATATCTTTAAAAAAGAATTCTTTTCTTAGATTGTCCCCCTTTTCCATTGTAGATTAAATTTTTGAGTTGCTACATATAGCATTTTATATGCTATAACATATAGAATTAGCATTCTAATTTTCTTCACTGACAATTCAACTTTTTGCCACTGCTGATAAAGAATATAACTATATTGCATATTTAACTTTTCCTCATCTTTTTTATATTTTTGGTTCTCTATTTATTTCCACATGCCATTTAGAAAGTTCTCTTCTAATCATGGCATATTGTCTTGTAAGCTATTTTTTATTCCTTCTTTTCTTACATAATGTCATTTAAGTTTAACATTTTAAGTGCACAGAGATACTGTCATAAACTTACTTCATGTCATTTCATGTCTTAGAAATGTTTCTGAATTTGTTTTGTGATTTTCTTTTCTTTAGTTCATCTCAAACATGAAGTACTCCATGTGGGACTGATCCTTAGCTATTGATCTGGTGGGTGGACTCTCCTTGGATAACTCAGTGAGATAGTTTCCCCCTTTTGCAGTTGGAGTTAGAGTACTGGTTCATACACATTTGCATTCATAAGTTAGTTTTTTGTTTTTTTTTTACAGACTGAGTATAGTGATGAGTGAGCTGGCTCTGTGAGCAACACTAACCTCAGGCTTCATTATGATATTGTTTTGTCTCTGACTATGGTGAATCCATTTTTTTTTTTAATTTTAAAGATATAGGGTACAATTCAGAGTTAGGTATATTTCACTGGGACACATTTTTGTCCTCTATTCAACTTTGCCTACTGCCCAGCTGCCTTCAAGGTATGGCCATGTCTGATTACTTGAGTGGCATTTACTCTCCAATGGGGGAGGGAGAGGCTGCACATACTTGCAGTTTTATTGTTGGGGCAGCCCACAGCATGTGGTTATTTTCCCCCTCAGAACTGTGTGCTGTTGATTTACTGCAATGAATTGGATCCACAGTGGTGTGTTGCATGCTGTCCTATGTTCTGCCCTTCCCACCTTGGTCTAGAGGGTTTTATCAGTAACCTCTTAGAGTCTTCTCTAATTGGTACTGTGGTGTTCTCTCAGGATATTGCAAGCTGACCCCATATAGGGAATATTGGTCAGACTTGGGGAGCATGCACTTTCACACCCTTCCATAATTTTTAGTGCTGATACAGGTTTCAATTTGTGTGATTTTTTAAAATGTGGCATAGATAGTTATAAACTTAATGTTGCCATCATACTAGAAGTTGATATTTTATTAGTACCTTTCAACCATATCACTAAGAATCTAGAAGATATATGTGGGCGTGTGTTTTACATATGTAAATGCAAAGCACAGAATAAATTGCATTTGTCTTACAACTGGACTGGAGCTGATAGATTCAATAAAACGGCTACTTTGATCTCATAGAGAGAAAACTTGATGTACAGCACTTGTTGAATAGGGGTAAGGGGTTAGAAGAAATGATTTAGCCCTTTCTGAGTTTAAACAATATATTCACATTGTTTAAAACTGTAATAGGGTTCTCCAGAAAAACAGAACCAAACATTTTGTGTGTGTGTGTTTTGTGCGTGTGTAGATAGGTAGGTAGGTAGTAGATAAGAGATTTTAAGGAATTGGTTTACACAGTTGAGGAGACTGGCAAGTATGAAATTTGTAGAGAAGGCTAGCAGGCTGTAGACCAAGACAAGAATTGACGTTTAAGGAGATTTGGAGGCAGAATCCCTCTTTCATGGAAGAAAGATCTTTTTCTCTTAAGGCTGGTGGGTTGAAGCCTACCCATTTTATGGAGGATAATCTGTTTTACTCAAAGTCTATTAATTTAAATATTAATCTCATTTAAAATTCCTCTGCAACCACATCTAGCCTGGTGTTTGACCAAATATCTGGGCACAGTGGCCTAGCCAAGTTGAGATATAAAATTATCCATCACAGCATCCATTGAGAAGCATACTGTCCACCACCGGTGTCTTCGGTTGGTGGTCCATCCAGTTGTTTCCATGTTGTTACTTGTTCCCATTGACAGAGCCCCCTCATATCTGTTGACACTGTTCTGGCCAGGCTCACTGTGAGGGCACAGCAAGGAATCTGACCTCAGAATGGGAAAGTGTGCTGTGCTTCCTAAAGCCCTATCCTATTTTTCTATTTTAATCTCAGTTGCATAAAGCTAATTCTTCTGCTCCCTTGCCATCCTGAGTCATAGGGTTCTCTGAAGCAGTCCAAGGCTCTTTCTTCCCAGACCTCCCAAACAGTCCTTCCTGAAGTGAGACCCTACTGGGTCCTCAGGTGTCTATGTGGGAAGCAAAGGAAAGGTACTCTTTTCTCTTGGAGGTAGTAATCTGTGCTTGTTTTCCTCATTGCCTGAAATATTATTCTATCATGTCAATTAGCTTTTGCTGTATGATAAACCACTGCAAAACTTTGTGGTTTAAAATAAACAACCATTTTATTTAGCTTATGATTCTATAAATCAGCTGGTTACCTTTTCTGTCTGGGTCTGCTTAGCTGTTTTCTGTTTTGTTCTCTGATGTGCTGTAGCCAGCTGGTGGGTGGATGATCTCAGATTTTTGGCACATCTGGCACTTGATAGGGTGTCAGCTAGATATTTCTCATTCTCATTCTCTTCCCCTTCAGCCTGCTAGCACCAGCTTCTTTTTTTTTTTTTTTTTTTTTTTTTTTTGTGAGTCAGAGTCTCACTCTGTCACCCAGGCTGGAGTGCAACTCAGGTGATCCTTCCACCTCAGCCTTTCAACTAGCTGGAACTACAGAAACGTGCCACCATGCCCAGCTTATTTTTTGATTTATTGTAGAGATAAGGTCTTGCCAAGTTGCTCAGGCTAGTCTTGAACCTGTGGGCTCAGGCAATCCTTTTACCTCGGCCTCCCAAAGTTCTGGGATTATAGGCAGGAGCCACCACGCCCGGCCTAGCACTAGCTATTTATCATGGTATGCTTAGGGTTTCAAGCACAACACAAGTTTGTCTTTGCCTTACCTTCACCATTATCTTACCCACTATGGCAAAATCTCACGGGCAAGTCCAAAGCCACTGTGGAGAAGGACTCTACAAGGCATGGACGCAAGGGCATGAAAACAAATTGGGGCCATTACTGCAACAGTATTCCACATCTGCATTTCCTTTGCTTTATATTCCCTTCTGTGATATATCCTACTAGCTTTGGTTTGGATTTTCAAAAATTATCTTCCAGAACCTGTTCATTTTTTCATAAAAAACATGCTTTATGTCTAATATCATATGTTAATTTTGGATAATATTTTGAACAAAGTTGTCAAAATATAAAGCTTCAAGGAAGTTCACATCCTTCATAAAATTATTGACAGATATCAAAAACTCCTTGCTATCACCCTGCTCAATTGTGATTCTTGCTGCCTCTTACTATAAGGGTCATCCTTACCACCCTCTTAAAGTGATTCTGATTGAGGTGAAAAGTACTTTAAGTCCCTCAGTCTTTTGAGGGACTAGGATTTGAAATGAGTCTTGCTATAATCCCTGGATATCAAGGGGTATTATATATTTCTGCCACTTGAGTGACAGCTACTTGCTCCACCTTTCTCCTTCTCTCCATCATCTCTTGCTTTTTGAGATCTCAGTCTTCCCTGAGAGGCATTCTGCACTGAAGATGGCCGTGGGCCTTGCAGATAGGCTTGGGTTTGAATACTGATTTACATACTTAAGAAGCATCGGTCAAGATAATTTCTCTGCTTTTGTCTTCTTCTGTAAAATGCTTTTAATACTTTTACACAATATTAAATGCGTTTAATGTTGTGTTTTGTGAAACTTAAATGAGTCTACATGCAAGTGGACCAGAATCTTGATTTTTATTTTTAAATAGGCCAAATTCTTTTTAAACTCTGAACGTATGCAAGTACATTTAACCGAACTGAATTTTTTCAAGTGCATGTGATTGTTATATTGACCTTCAAATACAACCTGTTCCATGAAGTCTTCCTTCCATAATTCAACTCCCACTGGTTTTTCTTTACTATGAACTACAAGAATATTTACATTAGATACTACTCCGTCTGTTGCTTAATTTAATTATCTTTTAGTTTTTATTACATAGATTAGCCTTACCACTTTAGCTGAATCTGAGAAACATAATAGCAGAGGACACATCCTCCCCAGCCATTGAGTGAAGTGCCAGGGTCAATCAGTCCTCCGTCATCACTTAATTTTTTTTCTGGTGGGAATTCACTAAAGTGACACCACGTATATGATAACCAATGATTCAGGTTGTGCTTTCCTAAGTAGATGTGTGAAAGGGAGGAGAAATAAATTCGCAATGGAATGTTCTTCACCGAAACTAAACCCAGAGTAAAAGAAATGACGTAAAATGCAGATAGAAGAATATCAGATGTTATACGAAGAGGGCAATTATTGTTCCAACTATTCTTGATGTCTTTTTTGTAAAGAACTAAAACACTTTATCTGTCATTATTTCTTGTGTTTTAAATTATGGTATGATAAATTGTTTTAGTATTTCAAAAAACCCTATGTATTAATAATTGACAGTAAGAGTTTTTAATGTTTCGGCAAATATTTTTTAAAGGTTATGGAGCAATCATAATTTTTCCCATTGACTAAGATCACTGCACAGTTTAATTTTCATGGACATTTTTTATGATCTGGCACTACTAAGAATCAAGAACTGCTTGTATATGTTTTTATCATTATCACTGTTTGGAAAAACTATACATGAAAAGAAATTGTGCTACACCATAACAATTAAGAAAAGAAGAAGATTAGGAATATAGACTTATCCAGGGTACAAACTTAATTATAAATAGTTGCAAAATTTCTTCCTCTAGAAGCAATGTCTATTATAAAAATACCAGTGAAAATTGGGATTTAAGCAAGTCCGCCAGATGTTTTGCTTCCATATCATCAAACAACTAGATCAAGTAACTTGTTACTAAATTCATTAAATCAATCAATTTTGCCTGCCATTATATAGAGTCTGTCATCTACCTACCAGGCCTGACACAAGTCCTCTGCAGAAAGTGCTCTAAATTCTGTTAATTAATTTAATAAAACTCCATTACAAATGACCTTTCTATTCCACAGATTTAGTTAATTGCCAATGAAATCAGAACACTAGGAACAGGAGGATGCATCAGAACTGTGAAAGTATAGAAGTTCTCTGTGATTCATACTCATGCTTTGGACTTTCCGAACATTTTATGCTATTCCAAATTATTTTAAATGGATTATTTCATTTGACTACCCCATCAATATCCTGAAGTAGCCAGGCAAACAACAGAGAGAAACTTGTGAAAGCCCAAAGTCACACAGAAATCTTCAGCTTGAACTTTGGTCTCCCAGTCTCTATCCTGTGTGTCTGTATTTTTAATATATTTAATTTTTGAATTGTATTTTAAAGATGTGGGGTACAATTCAGGATTAGATACATAAGTGGTCATTGTACAGGTGAAGTGTGGGCCTCCCATGGGTCGCCACTTAGCCTGGTTTGGGATCAGGTACCCTTAATGGTGTTATGTGTTCCTCCTTTCACCCCCTTCCCCCAACACACACAGCAGTGTCTCGCTACTGCCAATCCCTTTCTTGTAGTATTATGATAAATGTTCAGGATTCTCTTATAAGTGAGAACATGCGGGACTCAGTTCTTTGTGTCTGTGGTAGATCACTGAGTATGATAGATAGTACCTGTTCTATTTTGAGCAATTATTTCAGAAATGGATTCTGCGTTTCCATAAATGGCTAGCAACCAAGAGAGGGACATGCACCCATGTGACCAAATGGCACATTACGTGGTGTATTTTGGAATGAAGTGATGTATTTTTTTAAAATCTGGTGTTATATTTACCTATTCCATTCTGGGCATACCCCTTTGCTAGAGCCATTTTCTACATATTTCAACTCATCTGTATTACATGTAAAATAAAAAGACATTTTTTTCTGTATTCCCTTCAGGTTGTCTCAAACAACCTTGCTTGGACAGAGGGAGGGTGGAAGCATTTAAAATACCCTCGCAAATAATTACCAAGACCCTTAGGAGCCTATAAAATACATATTTTATTATCTGTTTTGCAAGCCATCATGAAATATGAAATAAATAAAAGTGACTCTATTATTGTTTCAATGCTAGTAAATGGATGAATACAAACATTCCGGGTTTTTAAGGCATCATTTAATACTATGATGATAATATGCAAGAAGTCATGTATTGAAACCATCAAGCATATCTCTAAATTAGTTTGACTTAGTTTTAAGATAATAAATATTACCCAAGCATTCATCTTGGAAATGCTATTTTGTTATAAATAATGCTTAAGGCCAAAAATTAACAAATTTCTCATAATTTTGGGCACCTGCTCCCAACCCGTGTCCCTGCTACCTCATAGTTATGTATGCAGGGAATTTTATATGTAGCTTAAATTATTTAACGTGAAATCAGCAAGCGCTATAGTGTCCCTTATGTATTCATTTCAGTGTGTTATGAATTTCTCCTCAGAATAAAGGCAATTTCTTTTTGCATGTTATAACAGAATGCAATGGACTGAGTGACCCAGACGAGAGAAACATTTATTTTTCTCATTTCTGGAACCTGGAAAGTCCAAGGAAGGTCAAGGCACAGGCAGATTTGATGTCTGGTGAGGGTCTGCCTCCTGGTTCATAGATGGCCATTTTCTCACAATGGCCTCACATGGCAGAAGGGGAGAAGATGCTCTCTAGAACCTCTTGTATAAACAGCATTAATCCTATTCATGAGAGTTCCATCGTCATCACCTAATCACCTTTCAAGGACACCAGCTCCAAATACTAGGCTTCAGTATGTGAATTTGGGGGAGAGACAGACATTCAGTCTATAGCATATCCCAGTTTTATTTTATTTGAGTTGTGGGGTACAAGTGAAGATTTACTACATAAGTAAGCTGTGTGCAGGTAAAGTTTGGGCTTCCAGCTGGTCCTCTCTCCCCCTGAGAGTGGACCAAGTATCCAGTGTGTTGCCACATACCCCCTTTCTCCTTTTTCCATCTCTCCCTGCCTCCCTCCCATAGCAGTATCCAGTGTCTGCCAATCCCATCTTTGTGCTCACGTGACCAGTGATTTTTAAAAATCACAGTATCTGCACATGTGCTATCACCAATAATCTCTCTCTTGGTGGCCCTTACCCCTTGGGACTGCTAGAACTAGCAATGTAGAAAGTGAAAAAAATCTGCAAATATTGCTCTGCAATTCCAGCCATTCAAAGTGATCAACACCATTGAGTGAAGTCTAGTCACATCTGGCCTGTTGGGAGCAACGGTCTTATTTAACTTAGTAGCTAGCCACACTCTTTTCTTTTTCTTCCCCACCTTTACTTACTTACTTACTTATTTATTTTTTGTTTTACATTTGCATTTAAACACCACATTTCACAATAAAATAAGTGATTGTTGTTTCTATTGACTAATATAATTATGTAATTGCTCTAAAACTCCAAACCAGAATGTACTGAATGTTCTTCATGAAGTCCATAAATTGGAATTTTTATTGACAAAATAGGGATATCACCAGCATGCTTCCATTGTTTCAGACCATCTTTCCTGTTGATAGAGGTTTTTTCTGGTTTGGTTTTCTGGCTGCCTCCACTTCCTGTCTCTATTACTATATTGTAGTCATAGTGAAATAATATACAAACATTAATTAATTGGGTGCCCCAGGGTGTCCTGCTGCATGTGACCTATATAATTCTTGTAAGTAGGAAGAGGTAAGAAAGCCCACATTTACTGAACACCAGCTATGTGCCCAAAGCTATGTTGAGAACTTGATATATTATTCAGTCTTCAAACAGCAAAAAGTAAAACTTTCTGAAGTAGAAAATGCATTAAAAAATCTAAGTCTCAAATCATGAAGCTAATAAGAGAGAGAGCCAATATGCAAACCCTGATAGATGTTGATTTCAAAGCATGAACACTTTTGCCGCTGATGAGGTAAATTAACTTCACTTTACAGATGACAGCTCTGAATCTCCAAGCAGAGCTAAGGAGCAGAGCTGGGAATCACGCCCAGTGTGCTGTACATCGTGCCAACATAGTGCATTTATTAGAGACCAGCAGGTGATCTGAATACTCTCATTTCCTTTTCTGGTTTGTGCTGTCCATCATATGCATCTGCAAATGCCAGTCCCAGAGTTTTGTGAACTCCCTCATTTTTATCTGAATGGCTTAGTTTTTATATATTGTTTTTTAGAGTTGTCAACTATTAAGGAAAATACTAAAAGCCACTGGAAATCTAATTATAATTTTTGTCTTTCGTTTTGAACAAGCATAATGAGGCCATGGTTGAATGGACTTTTAAATATTTGTTTAAATATGCTTAGAAATGTCTCTCATTACAGCAGGGCTTGATATTTCTGTACCAGTCACTAGAAGAAAGCAAAACTGAGTATTTCTCCACAGACCATATGGACAATTGTCCTGTGGCATTGTCTAGTGCTTCCAGTAGCCGACTGGCCTATTTGCTTTTTCTTTCTTTCTTTCTTTTTAGGTCTTCACTTTCTAATTTAATTAACCTTTTGCATATACATGTTTCTCTTATAGGACAGCTTGAATTTTTTGTTTGAGAAAGAAATAAGGCATAAACAATCTTAAAAAAAAAGAAAGGAAAAAGGAAAGAAAAAAAGAAGTAAAGAAAAGTAAAAAGAATTTGATAAAGCTAATAAAGCCTAGAGTACAGGATGTTATCTAAAGATATGCCTATTCATTACAATGGCCACTAAAAAAATGACAGGGAAATGCATGATTATATCTGTTACCCAGAAGGGGCCATTGATAGTTGTACAAGAACTGTCTGAAGAGTCAGGTCCCTTTATCTTTTATTAAAGATAGCACAGTATTTTTTATATCTTAGCTGAGGAATGAGTTAGATCTCCCCCCCATATTTGAGTTGAGAACAATGCTACTTATTCTATTTCTGTGTCATACATCATGAAGCTGCTTCTTTTATCACAACTAAAAATGATAGGAAATGCTAGCTACAGGAATACAAAAAGCATGATAAGGGTACTGATAGAAGCTTTGTAACCTAAATACGATCCTACTGTGGCATGAACATATCGGTCTCTTCACTGGCATTTGTTACAAACCACACATGCAGGTTGCTGGTGTATGGTTAAAATAAAGATCACCCTTTTAAAATGATGAGTCTGAGAATGCCAGTAATGTACAATATGATTTTTAAATTTTAAAAATTCCCCTTTAAGCAAGGGAATTTTCAAGTCTAATAAAACTAAAATGCTTTGTAAATTTGGCAGTTATATTAAATTCAAGTGATTGAGGCTTCTTGAATTATCCAGAATTCCTGCTTCCTGCTGTGCTCACTGATACCTGGACTTAGAGACCAATTAGAGCATATTCTATGCACCAAGTAGGATTCTGATTATCTCTGTTTCTGATGGGGCACATGCTCAAATGGTGACTTGTGTCATTTTCTATCAATAACTCCTCTTTTGATTTAAATAAGATTTTTGGAAGACACTCTGCCAAATGTCACTAGCATTTTGATTCTACTGAACGCCCACAGGAAGAAGTGTCAGGTTTTCAGACTGTTGAGGGTTACTCATTTGTTTCAGCAGATCTGATGTTTGATTCTTCTTCTGCTGGGCTCATCCATGTAAACATGTGTGTTCTAGGTAGCGTGCGCTTCTGATTGAGAAACGATGCACACACCACTTTTTTATTCTGCTTCTGGCAGCTTCGCTGGTGAACTGTTGGCCTTCACTGAATGATTTTCCAGGTTTTCCTTGGTATTTACTCAAGCATCCCCTAATAATGGCTTGGTAGTTGACTCAGCGGCCCTTGCTTAGGAACAGAAGTCAAATGTCACATGTAGTTACTTATAATGCACCCATTTTTCTTAAAACATTTGAATTCTTTTTTTTTTTTTGAGTTGGAGTCCCACTCTGTCACCCAGACTGGAGTGCAGTGGCCACTCCCAGCCACGGCAGCCTTGACCTGCCGGGCTCCGGCGACCCTTCCGCCTCAGCCTTCCAAGTAGCTGGAACTACAGGTGCGTGCTACCACGCCCGGCCAAGTTTTTGGATTTATTGTAGAGATGAGGTCTCACCAAGTTGCCCGGGCGGGTCTCGGACCCGCGGGCTCAGACAATCCACTCACCCCAGCCTCCCAACGCACGGGATTATAGGCTGAGCCACCGAGCCTGGTCCAACATTTGAATTCTTTTAAAAAAAATTCTAAATCTAGCATAGAGAAGTTGGGAAATAGGACAAAAAGAAGTCAATAAAAAGCACTCAAAGAAGGACCCTGTGATATCCATGGCTAAAATTCTAGCACATCTGTCCAGTCAACTTAGAAGGCCTTAGCCATACGTGATTTATTATTGCAACTAGCCCCATTCAATGTCTTCTCCCCTCTCTGTATATGATAGTTTCCCTGGGCCACTCATGAACCAGGATCTCACATCTCTTTGCCTGCACCTGCTTGTGATGTCCACATCCTTGCCATGACCTCCTTTTAGGATCCCTGCTTCTTGGCACAATCACCCTTACTCTACCCAAGAGCACCACTCCTGCCTGGGGTGTTATGTAGCCTGTACTACTTCAAAGAATTCTGTGATCTCTCAAGGACTTCTGTGATCTGCTAATTTGCTTGCATCTTTTTTTCCGACTTCACATGACAGAAACAGATCATTTGGTAAAATACCTCAGTTGTCAGTGACAGAAGTATCCCCAATCACACAGCATTCTTTGACTTTTAGCGGCCGTCTCTCAGGCCATGTCCCCAGGATTTCCTTAGAGTAAGAGTTCACAAGACTTACTTTTCACAAGGCTTACTTGAGCTCCAGGGACAGTAGAAGGAAAATGCAACACACAGATTAACTATGGTCTTTTCACAACCCAAATCTATCCTTGAGTTTTTTTAGAAGTGCTTTCCCTGTGGCTCTCTTCATATCTAGAGACAGTGACTGACATCCCCAACACCAAAACTCTTCCAGGCATATTCAGGCACAGAGTCCGGGCTAAATTGACTCCTAGTCAATGAGAGAAGAGTGAAATTTTCCTTCATCTTATTCTTACCCATATTTCCTAGATTCTCATATCTGATACTTGGATTGATCTCTTTTAAGCATATTTTAAAACTGACCTCTTCTAGGAACATTTTAAGATTGACCCCTACCAGGGATATTTTAAGACTAACTTTTTTTCAAGGACATTTTAAGATTGACTTCTTCCAAGGATATTTTAAGATTGACCTCCTCCAAGGTCATTTTAAGATCAACCTCTTCCAAAGACATCTTGACATGACAACACCCTTTTTGATAGCAACGTGCATTGTTCCCCCAAGGACACATAACAGTCTGACTTCAAGACATTTCTCAAAGTCTGAGCCACATATTCACTAGCATATGAGTGTTAGAAAAACTTTGTTTTGTTCTTTGTTCTGTCTCCAACTTCTATATAGTGCCTGGCTCATACTGGATGCTCTATAAATATTGTTGAATTGAATATATTTAATATGATTAGCATTAAAATATGTTGCTTTATCCTGCATATTTTACTTAACAATATTTAAGAGACATTTCTCTATTAATAGTTTGAGCTCTAAGTGGAGGCTTACTTCAAAGTGTAAAATCCTAGGTTCTCATGACCCTCCAGGACACATAAAGTGTTTAGTTATAAATAGAAAATAAAACTTCCCAGAGTTACCATCCATAGGTTTCAAATAATCTGGGTTTTTTTTTTCCTCTAAGTAAAAGCAAGGAGAGATGCTACTCAACTGCAGGAAGATGTTCTCAATATTCTGAAACAGCCTAAGGAAGTTGCTTTTATTTCATGAAAAATGAGTCTTATGAGCAAATAGTAGCTCCTGTTAGAGACAAAACACGATTTATTGGCTGAAATGCTGTGACATTCTGGAAAACCCAAGCAAAGGCATAGCAATGTCATAATGAGAATGTCATAAAAATCACAAAAAGACAAATTCTTCAGCTGAAATTTATCTCTAAGTCTAAAATAATATCATATTAAGTGAAATGATTGCTTTAGATTATGCTTTGATTTTTTTTTCCCCCTGAGAGTTTTTCGAAAAAATTTAAAGTCAATATCTTGACACCCTACAGATAATCTGTTTTTTTAAAACATGATTCAAGGTCAGAGCACTTACTTCCAGCTTAGAAAAATAGCATTTTTAGACATGTCTTTTCTCATAGTTCATGGAGAATGAGTAGTTCAGTGTTTCCGGAATGACAGATTTATGCCTGTGAATAGTAGGAGATGAGGTGAAGATGTCGGGTGGTTGCATCACCCAAAGCTCAGAATTACTCCGCTGAGATATTTCTGCTCAGTCTGGTGTGCAATGAACAGTCATTAAGAAGAGAGAACACCTTGTCCCTCTACAATAGGTAAATTTCCACTGCCTTGCCCTTTTATGAACATTCACTCTGTTTTATTAATGCTTCCCAACTCCCATCTGGGGCCCCAAATTTGATAAATATGCCTGATTTACTAACAGATGTCCAGTGGCAGCCTAATAAATTTTCGGTCACTGATGTAGCACCATAAACAGAAACAAATCATTAAAAGACTTTTTATCCAGTGCCTTAACTTGTTTGTCAAGCCTGGAGCCATCAGGAGCTAAAATTTCCTTCCCTGGAAATCATGGCATCACACCCCTGCTGTTCCATCAAGCCCTTTACAAGAGAAATGGGAGCAAACAGTGGAGCGTGAAGTGCCTGGCAGCTGGCGGCCCCTCCACACTGCTGCTGGGAAGGAGGGGCTGATGGCAGCTACTTCCGAGCTCTGTTCTCTCTCCACCGGCACCTCCTGCCCGATTTTGTCAAATGTTCACTCACTTTACATGAACATTCACTCTAAGGAAATCCTGGGGATGTGACCTGAGGGACTGCCACTAAAAGTCAAATAGTGCTGTGTGGTTGGAGACACCTCTGTCACTGGAAACTGAGGCATTTTACCAAATGATCTATTTCAGGCATGTGAAGTCAAATTAAAAAATGCAAGCAAATTGGCAGTGAGGTGCAAAGTTGCAAAATAAAGAATGGGACAGAAATATAGCTGTTGCTTAGATTATATCATGTGGATGATGTGAAGATTCTCCTGGCATCATAAACAGGACCTCTGTGTGTATTCTGTGAATTCTTATAACAGCACAGGCCTAGGAAAGAGTTGATTGAGTGGCTCTGAAATCCTTAGAGAATTAAGAAGCAAATATATTATAATAATAATAAAATGGGGCTAAAAATAGTTTCTTAGGAAATGCAAAGATAAAGAACACAATTCAATGCAATAATCCCTTCAACTTTGAAATCGGAACATCGGCCTGTTCGAAGATGTCTGAAGCTGAAACATCTAATTGGTCACCACTAAATGGATGTACCATGCAGAAGACACAGCTCGGGGTTTAGACCACACATGAGACAATTCCCCAAGGGAGGAGGACAAGTCTGAAAGGGAAAATTATCTTAAATCAATGGGGTGTCAGGAAAGGTAAAGGATGTTCTTTTCAGGAATGCTTTAAAATCAGATTTAATATGCTTTCATCTCATGGTCACTAACATTCTTCTTTTTGTTCAATTCAGTGATCACTTCTTGATCCTTCATTTTACCTCACTGCAGCATTTTTCATTCTTTTTTGTTTTTCATTGCTCCACTCTCTGCTGCCCCATAACTTTACCACCTTCTAACTTAGCATCTTTCACAGATTTGTCTGTCTGTCTATTAACTTTCACAGTTAAGAGACACAGCCATGGAATTTCTTATTTATTGACTCTGTACACTTCATGCACTTTCTTGTTTTGCTCACCATTGATCTAATACTGCTGCAGATATACACTACACATCTCCACTTGGGTGTTTGACAGTCATCTCCTATACTCAATGAATCTAACATTGATCTTAATCTTTAATCCTCAAATCTGTGTAGACTTTGCCTTTTAAATATCTCTCAGATTTTTCCACCTGTCCTCATCCCCACTGCCTCTCTCCTCATACCAGCCACCGTCACCTCTCACCGAGAACTGCCACAGTCTTCTAACCATATCCCTTCTTCCCTTGTCCCACATCGGTAAGTTCATTTCACCGCATCTATAGTGATCTTTCCAAAACTCAGATCGAATTCTGTCTCTTCTGAGATTCAGTAACTCCAGTAGCCCCCCCCCCATTGTCCTTGGGATAAAGTCCAAACTTTTTAGCTTAAATATAAAGCCCTTTTCAATGTAGTCACATTCATCATTGCATCTACTCAGATCAAAATTCTTCAACTCACACTCTACCTTGCAGCCACCAAACTGATGGTGGTTTCTCAAATGGCATTCTATCCTTGATCATAATCATTTGCATATGCTGCTTTTTTTGCTTGGAACCTTTTCTTCCTTCATGACTCCTGTCTTTTTATTGAGAGATGGAAGAAACTGTAGGACTTTTCTATTACAAAGTCATGGTGAACTTTGAAAGAACAGAGTCAGTAGATTTTTGAGGGCAGAAGGCAGAGTGTAGAGAGCTAAAGGAGTTGGAAGTCAGAAGTTAGGGACAAATATGCCTATTATTCTTTCATGAATGGTGAATACAAAAGGAAGGGGAGTAAATTGCAATAGGTTAGTACTTGGGAAGGTAATAAAATCAAGGCCAGGTTCGTTCTTCTTTCTTCTCTCTCTCTCTCTCTCTCTCTCTCTCCCTCTCTCTCTCTCTCTCGTTCTCTCATTTTTCCTTCCTTCCCCCTCCCTTCCTCCCTCCCTTCTTTCCTTCCTTTTCCTCCTCTATTTTCTTTCTTTTTTAATAGTAAGAAAACTTTGAATATACTTACAGAGTTGCCAAGAAAACACAAATTTCGTGGGGATAAAGAACTTGATGATTGTCAAGAAAGAAAGATTTATTTGATGAGGCACATTCCCTGAAATTGTTGAGCAAAGCTCTCATATTAGTAAAGAAAAACTGATTAAAAACACATATAGAAGGGACAACCTGAGAGATGAAGACAGATGCTCCTTCCTGTGAAATGAGAAAAGTGAGATTTAGGGCAAGGGTAAAACACAAGTTGGGTAAGAAAAAATGGATAGAGTTTTAAGTCAAATAAGTTCTTTCATTTCAACCAAGTCTCAGATGAACACAAGCACAGATTTGAAAGAACAAACTTGACATCTGAGCTTGAATAAAGTGAAAAGTTTTGAACAATGCATTTATTAATTAAAAATATAATGTGGAGCCACAGAATCACTGTAGATAAAGACTTTTGAATTTGAAACTCTTTGTTGTCCTTAATGTCTTTGAAAATGGTCTTCCCCCTATAAACTGTTATCTTCAGGAAGATACCAATTCAATGCGAATGTCCTTTGACCCATTAAGTGTTCCCAAGTACATATTGTCAGTGTAGACATCATAAGGGATGCTAGAAATTTAAAGCTAGGTAGATTATGACAACAGGTAGCATATTGCCTAACAAAATTTTGTTTTATTTCTGGTATATTTTGGCACCTAAGTAGTTTGAAAGCAGTTTTCATTTGAAGTAAATGAAAATAAACGTGAGTGTAAGAATAGTAAATGTCTAAAGATGCCACTTAAAGCTAAATTGAAATCCCAATTTACAATAGATTATTTTATTAGAAGGCAGAAAGATTGATGTTATAGTCATCCATACATATCATCTGGCTCCATGCATTGATCTCTGTTGTTTTATCTGATAGGTAGGAGGAGGTGGCAGAGGAGATTAAAAAGGGAAGGAAAATATTGGTATGAAACTTTCATTTTTCTGTTACAGTATGTTTTTCTACCATTGCATAATCTTGATGTGTATATATATTTATATATATATATATATGTATTTTTATTTTAAAGATGTGGGGTACAGTTCAGGAATTTGCATAACCTTTAACTGAAAGAAAGGACGTTTTAATTTTCTTGATGCTATTATTTGTTTTCATCAACTTTGCTCTCTTTAGGTTCACACTGGTACATTTATAGGTATTATCTTAAAGATAATTTTTTATTACTTTTACATTTTAATCAAAAAACGAATGATTCAAATAATTAGCTGTCTTATTGGTTAGTTGAGTAAAAATTTCTGGAATCAATCATTTGTTATTCATAGCTTTTGTCTTTTTGTTTCAATTTCAAAATTTTTCTTAACACAAATTCAAATTCTGAAAGTGCTGAAGTATTAATATAATTAGAACACATTTTACCATCCAACCTGTCTTTATTCATGATTGCACTTGGCATGCCATTTCAGTCAGATTTTTTTGTAATTAGACTGAAGTTCATTAATAAAATTTCCAATGCAAGGAAATATACTTGCAATTTTTTCGGCATAGTTAGGTCTTAAGCTGTGTTGTTTTGTAAAGTGGGTTTCACTTTCAAAATTTATTTTAGTTTCTTCTTAAGCAGTGCTTTCAGCTCACTCTTAGGAATTGTAGCATTTCTTCTCATTAGTAGAATTAAGGGACTTTGCATAGGTTAAGATATGTCATCTGAGAAAAATGACAAGGCCTCAATTTCCCTGCACCTCATCTCAGATTTCATTAATCTACTGAGATTTTTACTTGATTTTTAAAATTGGGTTTAAAGACTTCTAGAAGAATAATAAAGTAATGTTTTAGACATTTTCCGTTTCAAATGTATTTAAGCTTGTGATTTAAAATGTAGACTGGTGGGTTGAAATGATTTTTGTGCTCACATTAGGTACTCATTTAAAAAGTGAAGATGACACTTGACTTTTGTAATCCTCTATTGTTTTTTAAACTTAATATTCTCAAGACTTTATATAGTATTTGTGTTTTGTATGTTTGTATTTTTAGATACAAAATAACACATTTAAAATCTTCATATACCAATTACATACAGTCGTAACACTGCATAGCAACATTTTGGTCAACATCAGACTACACATATGATGGTAGTTCCATGAGATTATAGTAGAGTCAGAAAAATTTCTACAGCCTAGTATATCATAGCCATCATAATGTTATAGTGCAACACAGTACCTTTTGTATGTTTAGATACACAAATACTTATTGTGTTACAGTTGTCTATAGTATTCAGTACAGTAACATGCTGGGCAGGCTTGTAGCCTAGGAGCAATAGGCTACACATCATATAGCCTGGGTTTGCAGTAGGTTATTCCATCTAGATTTGTGTAAGTACACTCTCTGATGTTCACACAATGAGAAAAATCACCTAAGATGTATGCATGCGATGCATGATTGTATTTTCCTCTTATTTATTCTCAAAGGAACTGTTAGACAAACAGCTTCGATTAGGCATTTATTCTTTTAATTCGGCAGTCAAAAGTAATGTATTAGCCCAGATATTGCAAACTTTAATCATATCCCATATCAAAGCAAAATGGGCATTTATTCTAAGTATCAAAGAACCACTCTAAAATAAATACTTTTTTTTAAAACTAAATTCACTTTCCCTTACTTTATTATCAATTCAAATCATATGTTCTGCATGCGCCAGGTGTAAAGTGCATGGCCAGGGAAATAAAAAGAGTTTAAGCAGAGATCTCTCAAGACAATTATAAAATATAGAATAAGAAAGGCTAATGACGGCACACGAATTATAGGAAAAGACAACAGGTGTTTGGGGCTCATTGGAGGGAGAACTGGCTCTTGGGTGAAATCAGAAAAGGTCTTGCGAGGCAGGGCTATGTTTGAGTGGACCCAGGGGACCAGACAGAATTGTACCCAGGGAAGAACAACAAAAAGGATATACGTAAATACTAAAGTAAAGGCACAGAGGAGAATACCAGCCTGCTCCAGGTCACTACGTGATCTGGTTTGACTGAACAAACTGGTAAATGTCATGTAAAGGCAGAGCTTGGGCTGACTGAGTTCTGGGAGCAGCTTCCTTACAGAGGGAGAATTAAAGTTGTCCAGCCAGGTGTCATTAAGGAGTTAGTTGGGTGAGGGAAAAAGGTGAAGACTGTAATCAAAACATATCTTATTCGATAACAAGGAACAGTTGAAATTGTTTTCATTGGAACTGGCATCCAATTCCTGGTCAAAACCCCAAATGCCCATGCCGTAAGATAGAAGATAGACAAATGGGACCTTATCAAACCAATAGCTTCTGCAAAGCAAACCATCAAGAGAGCTGGGAGTCAGCCCACAGAATGGGAAAAAATATTTGTTAGTTGTATATCTGACAAAGTCTAACATCCAGGATCTACAAGGAACTCAAACATGCTGAAAAGCAAAAAAGCAATCCTATTAAAAAGTGGGCAAAAAGATATGAATAGACACGTCTCAAAAGAAGACATATGAGCAGGCGACAGATACATGAAAAACGCTCAGCCTCAGTAATCCTAAAATAAATGCAAATTGAAACCACAATGAGACACCACCTAACTCTAGTCAGGATGGCCATCATCAATAACTCAAAAAAACAACAGGTGCTGGAGAGGATGCAGGGGAAAGGGAACACTTCTACACTGTTGATGGGAGCGTAAACTAGTATAACCTCTATGGAAAGCAGTTTGGCGATTCCTAAACATCTAAAAATCAACCTTCCATATGACCCCCAATCCCCCTTCTGGGACTATATCTGGAGGAACTCAAAGCACTCTATGAAAAAGATGCCTGCACTTGCATGTTTATTGCAGCATTATTCACTATAGCAAAAACATGGAACCAACCACGTTATCCATCGAAAGAGGCCTGGATTTTTAAAAAATGTGGTACATATAAATTATGGAATATTACACAGTCATAAAAAAGGACAAAAATATGAACTTTGCAGCAACTTGGATGGACTTAGAGTCTATAGTACTGAGTGATCTATCACAGAAACTAAAAACTGAGTACCACATGTTTTCACTCATAAGCAGAACCCTGAACAATTATCATAATGCTATGAAAGAGATTGGTACTACTGGGAAACTGCCAGGGGAAGGGGAGCACACCTCATCAATAAGGGTACCTGATCTCAAACCAGGTGAAGTGGGGCCCAAATTTTACCTACACAATGACCATTTGTATACCTAACCCTGAATTGTACCCCACATCTTTAAAATAAAAAAAAAAGACATTGTTTTCAAGCATATAGAATAAAGTCAATAGACAGGAAGAGATAAAAAGATGTGTCAGTTACCTCCTCAAAGAGCCTCCAGCCTTGTTACCTTCCAATCTGTTCTCCAGATTTGGAGAATGATCCTTTAAAGAACAAACTAACGTTGTGTTTGTTTAAAGGATCAAAGACAATGAAGCTAAAATATCTAACATGGTATCTGGGACACAGTAGAAATAAACAAATATAGCTATTATTGTTTTGGCGTTTTCCAAGTTAAACCTGTTCAAAAGGTCCACATTCTCAGAGGAACAAGTACCGTTAAGAAATTTCAGGGGCCGGGCTCGGTGGCTCAGCCTGTAATCCCGCGCCTTGGGAGGCTGAGGTGAGTGGATTGCCTGAGCCCGCGGGTTCGAGACCCGCCTGGGCAACTTGACGAGACCTCATCTCTACAATAAGTAAATAAATAATTAGCTGG
>CAUYQG010192125.1:0-34155 GCA_963574415.1 Tarsius wallacei
GCAGAGAACCAAATAAAAATCACAATCCCATTCACAATAGCCACACACATGCAAAAGGAACACATTGGCATCCACCTAACTAGAGAAGTGAAAGACCTTTACAATGAGAACTGCAAAACACTGCTCAAAGAAATCAAAGATAACACAAACAAATGGAAGAACATTCCTTGCTTATGGATTGGAAGAATCAATATTGTCAAGATGTCCATCCTACCCAAGGCAATCTACAGATTCAAAGCAATACCCGTCAAATTACCAACATCATTTTTCTCAGACCTGGAAACAACAATACAGAAATTCATATGGAAACAAAAAAGAGCATGAATAGCCAAAACAATCCTCAGCAAAAGAAACAAAGTGGGAGGTATCACACTTCCAGACTTTAAATTTTATTACAAAGCTACAGTAACGAAAACAGTCTGCTACCAGTAAAAGAATAGACACATAAACCAGTGGAACAGGGCAGAGATCTCCAGAAGCAAAAACACTGTCTCAACCAACTCATCTTCAGCAAAGCCACCAGTAACAATCACTGGGGAAAGGAGACCATATTTAGCAAATTGTGCTGGGAAAACTGGCTTACCACATGCAGAAGAATGAAACTGAATCTCTACTTGTCACCATATACAAAAATCAACTCGAAATGAAGCAAAGATCTAAATGTAAAACCTCAAACTATAAGAATACTAGAAGAAAACATAGGAAACACCCTTATGCACATCAGAGTAGGCAACAAATTCTTGACCAAGTCCCCAAAAGTGAATGCCATAAAAGCTAAGATAGACAAGTGGGACCTCACCAAACTGAAAAATTTTTGCACAGCAAAAGAAACCATTAGGAGAGTAAAGAGACAGCCCACAGAATGGGAGAAAATATTTGCAAGTTATGCATCTGACAAAAGCCTGACATTCAGGACCTACAAGGAACTCAAACAAAGTGAGAGGAAAAAAGCAAACAACCTCATTAAAAAGTGGGCAAAGGCCATGAACAGGCTCTTCTCAAAAGAAGACATACAAGCAGCCATCAGACACATGAAAAAACGCTCAGCCTCACTAATCATCAGAGAAATGCAAATCAAAGCTATAATGAGATACCACCTAACTCCAGTAAGGATGGCTGTCATTACTTAGTCAAAGAACAGCAGATGCTGGTGTGGGTGTGGTGAAAAGGGAACACTTTTGTACTGTTGGTGGGAGCACAAACTAGTTCAACCTCTATGGAAAGCAATGTGGCAATTCCTAAAAGGACTAAAGATTGACCTTCCATATGATCCAGCAATCCCTCTCCTGAGAACATATCCAGAGGAACATAAATCATTCTACCAAAAAGACACCTCTACACACATGTTTATTTCTGCACTATTCACAATAGCAAAAGCATGGAACCAACCCTACTGCCCATCAAAAGTGGACTGGATAAAGAAAATGTGGTACATAAACATGATGGAGCATTACACAGCCATAAGGAAGAACAAAATCATATATTTTGCAGCAAATTGGATGGAACTGGAGACCATCATACTAAGTGATCTACCACAGAAACAAAGACCTGAATGCCACATGCTCACTCATAAGCGGGCCCTGAACAATAATCACATGAACACAAGGAAGAGATCGACAGTCACCGGGCACTACTAGGGAAGGGAGGGAGAGAGGAGGGTGGGAGCACGTGACAGCACAAAGGGTACCAGGTCCACTACCAGGGAAAGGAGGGCCAGGTGGAAACCCAAACTTCACCTGCATGCAGACTACCTATGTAGTTAATCTTCACTTGTACCCCCAAATCTCTATAATAAAGTTCAATAAAATAAAATATAGGATGACCAGGGAACTGATTTCACTGAGAGGGTGATTTGAAGAAAAACTTGAAGTGAGCCACATGGGCAGCTGAGAGGAGAGACACCCAGGCAGAGGGAACAGCAGATGCAGAGACATGCTGATGGGAGCTTGCTTGGTATTTAGAGGGACAAGGAGGTGGCCAATAAAGCTGGAGCAGAGTGTGTGATGATAAGGACAGTCAGGTATATGGGCAGTGTGAGGATAAGGTGGTCAGTGTGAGGATAAGGTAGTCAGGGATATGGGCAAATCAGGTCAGGAAGGCTGATAGAAAGACTTGACATTTTTCCAGGCTGGGAAGTCATTGGTGAGGTTGAGCAGAGGAATGACGTGATGTGACTTATGTGTTAGCAGAATCACTCTGATTGTTATTTTGAGAGTAAAGTGAAGGGGAGGACAAGGGCAGAGGAAGGGAAACCATTTAGCTAAGATGCTGTGCAGTAATCTGGATAAGAGATCATGATGACTTGAGCTGGTAGCAGCAGAGGTGGTGAAAAGAAGTTGGACTCTGAATCTGGATGTGCTTTGAAGATAGTTCTTGCTGACAGATGAGATGTGGGGTAAAGTGAGCAGGAGGAGCAAGTGGGATAATATCAGGAGCTCAGTGTGAACGTGTTATGTGTTACATTTGAAATGCCCGCAGGCATCCAAGTAGAAAGGCTAAGTAGGCAGGTGGATGTATAACTGTGAGATTTGGGGTAGAAGTCCAGGCTGAAAATATAAATTTAATTCTGAGGGAACTTGTTACTGTGAGCATAGTTTATGATTTGACCATTTAAGACTCAAGGGAGTCTTCTTAGAAAAGACATTGTAAGCCGGGCTCGGTGGCTCAGCCTGTGATCCCGTGCCTTGGGAGGCTGAGGTGAGTGGATTGCCTGAACCCGCAGGTTCGAAACCCACCTGGGCAACTTGGTGAGACCTCATCTCTACAATAAATAAAAAAACTAGCTGGGCGTGGTAGCGCACACCTGTAGTTTCAGCTACTTGGAAGGCTGAGGCGGAAGGATCACCGGAGCCCAGCAGGTTGAGACTGCGGTGGCCAGGAGCGGCCACTGCACTCCAGTCTGGATAACAGAATGAGACTCCAACTCAAAAAAAAAAAGGAAAAGACATTGTAAAAATAAATAAATGAAAAGACTCAAGGGAGTGCCATATACAACACCACTTTAGCATCATAGAAAGGTCCCTTGGGGGAAATTTCTGATTGTTTTTAGGCCCCCAAGCACTTTATAAATCAGATAAATTAAGCGGCTAACTTGTCCCCAAGTTAAAAGTTATTTGTATTTTCAGGGACAGATTGTTAAATCATGTATAACTTCTATTCTTTAACTTTACTTTTACTTTAAAAGTAAAACATACCGCTTTCTTATGTCAATAAGATTGGTGAAATTGATAATTTTTAATGCAACTGCTTTTACTCTGAATGCCCAGTCCTTTCTTAGCTTACTTTGCTCTTCTCATTCATGTGTTTACAGACTGCAAGTTAATTTTAACAAATGCAAAATATATAATTAGGAAATAATGCAGAGTACACCAGATTTCATTTCTGACTTATGGATAATAGCAGCAAGAAGATTGGGATCTATAAATCACAGTAAAGCACTTTTATAGTTAAACACTTCATAATATATGACCGGTGATATTCTATTTAATATGTCATTACTTTGGAAACCCTGAATATTACTCACTTTGGTAAGAATTTATGGAAAATAGTCATCTTGAAACAGTGGTATGAAATGAGGATTTGTTTATTGGTTATTGAAATGTTTTATCCTTCTTTTAATATTTAGCCTTCCATACTTGATTGAGTACCATCTACTAAGTGTATATTGTGGAAAGCATTTGGCCTCCGGCTGGGAGGTTGGGGCGGTTGCTCCAGGTACCATTTGAAAAAGATAGATATAAAAATTGAGTTGGTTAAAGAGTGGAACTTTTCCCAATCATTTCTTCTAAGAAACATTGATGTAGAGTTAGGTATAGAGAAACTAAAGATAATCTGAAGACAGTGTTCTGATAAAGGAAAATAGATCAAGAACCATCCTGCTCAGCTTCACATCATTGACTGAGTGATAGAAGCCAACACTCATGTGGCACTATATGTCAAGCACAGTTTCGGCACTAACTGGCAACCGTACTGAGTTAGGCCTGGTATCTCCATTTTGCACTTTGGGAAACTCAGATAGAGAGGTATAATGTGTCCAAGTTCACACCGTTAGTAAGTAGTAGGGCCAGAGTTTGAACCTAGGTAGTATTACTTTTTCAAGTGCTTCCCTTTTGCCGGGCAGTGTTCCGAGTGCCTTATATATATTTATCTAATGAATCCCTTTAACCTTACATAGAAGATTGTAACCTGCACTTCATACATGAGATTGCGATGCTTAGTGAGATAATTACCAAAAATCATACAGCTAGTACGTGACTGAATTCTATTGAACTCCAAAGGCCAATGCCACTGTGTTGCCTCACCCAGGAAAAGGAGTTGATAAAAGACACCTTGCCCTTATGTGTAATGACAACAGCATCCTTGGTTACCTGATCAGGTCATTCAAATTCCAGGAAGTGAAAGCAGCAAGTCACTGTGAACTTATCTAAATATTTGTTTAAGTCAGATGTAAACACCCCAACAGATTATTTTTGTGCAGAAAATAATACAATTCTCTGGAGCACAAGTTGAATTATTAAATGTAATACAGTATTTTTACTGCAAACAATTCTGGTTATTACTTTGTATTGCATTAGTAATTATTTACATTGTTTTTTAAATCTTATTTAGATTTGAGCATACGTTACTTTGTAAGTGATCCTAAGCCATCATTCTATAAACAAATTAGTGGAAGCCCAACGATCACATTCCTCTTTAAACAGATATTTCAATTGGATTACTACATATCTCATTATCTGAAAGTGCTTAATGCTCCATCAGCTTGGGTTTTCCTAAGCAGTGCTCACAAATTAGTAAGAACAAAAGTGAAATAAATTCCATCTGTGAGGACTTACCTGGGTGCCATTAGTATAGGGGACTTTTTATAGGTTTTCTGCAGTAAAAACTCAGCATGATCTAACACAACAAAAGATAACAAAAAACGACTTCTTTTTCCTCCAAGTGAGTATTATGTGCTTCAAAAAATGTTACTCTCTTTCTCAGCAGAATTTTGAAAGCCTTTTCTGATTAGATTAACACTCTATCAAATTGCTACTTAGTACTATGTTGAAGTCTGCTTTCTCTTTAAGTTTGTAACACTATTTCTTCTGTCTACTGATCACAAGTCAGTAATATATTTATGAAATTTTAATCTATCCCTGCTTTTCACGCTCATGTCAGTATCTTTTAAAACCCTTTCTTTGTAGAAAAATGAGTATTAGGGGAAAAAAAAACTGTAATTCTGCCATTTAGTGATAGCTATCCTTAATATTTTACATTTATCTGTGCATATGTATGTGTATGTATAATACGTGTTAGATAAATGCCTATATGATTTTAAAAAATAAAAATGGACTCCAGCCTGGGCGATGGAGTGAGACTCCAACTCAAAAAAAAAAAAAGAGTATATGCCACAAACCATAAATAGGTACAACACTGTATCTTTCATTTACTGTGTCTTTTACTGCTTCTTATATCAATAATGTCTCTGCAGTAATATATATATTATATATATATATTTTTTAATTTATTTTTAATTTTTTATTTTTTGAGTTGGAGTCTCACTCTGTCACCTAGACTGGAGTGCAGTGGCTGCTCCCAGCTACTGCAGCCTCGACCTGCTGGGCTCCGGCGATCCTTCCACCTCAGCCTTCCAAGTAGCTGGAACTATAGGCGCGCGCTATCATGCCTGGCTAATTTTTGATTTATTGTGGAGATGAGGGCTCGCCAAGTTGCCTAGGCGGGTCTCGAACCCGCGGGCTCAGACAATTCACTCACCTCAGCCTTCCAAAGCACGGGATTATAGGCTGAGCCGCCGAGCCCGGCTTGTAGTAGTATTTTTTATCAGCTTCTTGCTCTGCTGTATTTCAGAGCCTACGTTCTGCCTACCCTTTTACAGTCATCGCACCTTAATCCAGCGGCAGCAGCTCCTGAGGGTACTATGCTGTTATACATTTTAGTATTTTCTTGTATTCAGTGATAATTATGTTCTGCTAAATGCCATTTGAAGCATTCTGGCTGGTCCAAAGGTAGAGTTCTCTCGATTGACTGTTCACAGTTAGTTGCAGATCAAACTCCTTGTTTTATTTTTTCTCCCCTGCTCACTACTGTACTTGACTAGTCTTTAAAAAGAAAAAAGCATCCCACATATTTTCATTGGATGGGGAATTTTGCTATAATGATGAATAGTTTTATTTAAACATTCTCACTTTCTCCATTTACCCCAGTTTTCCAGGACACAATTGAGGAGAAGAAGTAAAATGTATTTCATGAAAGCTAAAATGGATACTGCAATCAATTCAGTTTATTCATAGGAGACTATCTCAGGCTTTTGTTTGGAGCTCTTTTTCCCTCTAACTTTAGATGTCACTCTAGGGCTAAGCTTCAGTTACCTGGAAAATTTGATGATATGCTATTAAAACAATTCTAAGCTTATTAGACCAGTTATTTTCTTCTTAGAAGAGATGTCTGTATTTGATTAGGGGTGAGGGGGATGGAGAGATCTTTTTATGATAGATCCTATACTAGGTACTTCTCATTTCTGCTTCACAAAAATCTCACAAGGCATGTATTCCATTGTCAGTGTAAGAACCACATGAGACTCAAGTTCCCACCCCTAGAAAGTGACAGAACTAGGGTACAACCTCAGGTCTGACTGCAAAGCCCATGTTTCTAGGATTCATATAGGTGTATATATAATTCAAAGTGGAAAAAATAACTTTTGATTTGGTTACATGATTTTATCTATCCATTTGAAATTGGGTATATTTTAGATCCTGATAAATATCTGCCAACAAAAGGGGTGGGGAATGAAAGCACCCTGAGCAGACCTTATTCAAAAATGCCCTCAATGTGTCTAGCTCCCTCCTCCTAATGCTTACCCAGCTCTTCTCTATCAGTTCACTACTATTTCAAGACCTCATCTTAAAAGTGTTTTGTAGTTTATTTTGGCACTCACTGTAGCATATTTTCTTTCCATCATGTCCATTTTTGTTCCTAACTTATTTTCTCCTGTCCATGTGGAAGTGGGGCAGTGTAGCCCAGTAACTAAGTCTTGAGCATTGGAGTCAGACCTGAGGCTGCCTTCTGACTCTGTCATTTATTAATACTGTAGCTTTAGGCAAGGTTACCCAACTTGTATGTGTCTCAGTTTCCATAGCAGTTAACAGAAATATAATAGTACAGCACCAACAGAACTGATAAAACAGAATACAACCCGACTGAGTGACTGTGAGAAAAATGCATGTATAGCATCACCTTGCCTCTTAGCACAAAGCAGGAATTCAAAATAGATTAGCTTTCCTGTCCCCTTTACTCCTTGGAATAATATGAAATGATTGACTTTGCCCACTGGCTGACATGACATTTTTCCTCCCCCATGTCACCATCCCTGCCCAGCATGTGAGTACAGATGAGAGGGAACACTGGACCTGACATACCTGCCCAGAGCTGCTCATTCTCTGGTTGACTCCTCCTCACACACCGACCTGTTTCCTGTCTTCTCCCTCCCATAGCACAGAAGAATAAAAGCAGAATCCAATTTACTTTACGTATAACAGTGATCTCTTACCCAGGAACTTTCTAGAAAATAATGCCTGCCATTAATATCCCTGGCTGCCACGTCAGCTCCATCCACTCAGGCCTAGACTTGAAGTGTTTTCCAATGTGCTTTCAGCCTCTCCCATGCTCAGTCTTCTGTTCTTTGCCCAGAATTTAGTGGTTTGTGATCATGTGCTTTCGCCAGTGGTGTGGTTCTGACTCAGTAAAGGTTATTTCATAATGCTTTACAATGTTATCCCTTTTTCCTTAGTGAAAGGAAAAGCATCATATTTTACCTGTAAATCAGATTTCTGAAAATATTTTTTCTGCTTAAGCTAGAGTTAGTTTTTTTTCAAGCTCATTTTTTCCTCATTGCTTTGGCATAAAAGATAATTCCATGTGTACATAGTCACTGACCATCTGTTTTGTGGGCTGTAGATTCTAGAGTTTGTCTTTAAACTTAACGATGTATTTTTTCTGGTCTTTCCTTCTTGTGGGGAGGGTGTGTGTCTGTTTAATAGATTGAAGACTTAAAATATAGATAAGTAAATATAAACTTTAAAAATAATGAAATGTTTCCTGTTAATTTTTTACTGTAGTAAAATATATATAGCATACATTCACAATTTTGGCTAGTTTTTAAGTGTACAGTTCAGTATTTCAGTATCATTAAGTATATTCACACTGTTGTATAACCATCACCACTACCCATCTCTAGAACTTTTTCATCATCCCAAACTGCAGCTCTGTGCTCGTTACATAATAACTCCCCCCCCATCTTCACAGCCTCTTGTAACCACCATTACACTTTCTGCCTCTATGAATTTGTCCATTCTAGGCACCTCATATAAGTGGAATCATAGGATATTTGTCCTTTTGTGTTTGTCTTATTTCATTTAGCATAGTATTTTCAAGGTTCATGTGTGTTGCAGCATGTATCAGAATTGCCTTCCTTTTTAAGGCTGAATAGTATAAGTTTTAATAGATAAGTATATTTCTTTTCAACAAGGATTGTATCAGAATTTAGCAGGAAATTATGAAACAACATGATAAATGCATAACCAAATATTGTATTTCTTAATAAATGCATAACCAAATACTGTAATTTTTAATATTTTATCAAGATAATCTTATGCCATCAAATTAGTTTACCATTAATACTAGTTGTCTTTTGTTCAAATAGAAATTTTCTGCTCTTACAAGAATAGATAGGGTCAAAGAGAGGATCCAGGATCCACTGTGTTCTATATCAAGGAAGGATTTTTGGTATGTTCGTTTTCTGTATAGATTACATTGTGTTCAGTTTTATTAAATATCAAGTATTGTTTGATTTCAGATTTTAATAATATAGAGACTACTGAAGGGATGCACATTTTTCTATAGATAACTTTTCAAGCCATAGATGTATTCATTTGCAACTAAATATTTAAGTTCCTATTTGTTTTAAGGTAGTAGGCTGACTGTTGTAAGAAAAGCATCCCTATAAATTTTTTCCACATAGGTCATAAAATCACTTATTCATTCATATCAGCAAAATGTTGCCAGTGGGGATGAAGATGTTGATTGCAGACAAGTGAACAGGCCTGTCTTTATTGGACTTGCATCGTTCAGTTTTGAAAAAGTGGAAATACACAGTACCTTGGGGAGTTGGTGGGAGAGGCAAGCCAACCAAGACTTGGAGAGGAAGGAAGAATGTGTCACCAGGATCTCCCAGATACCCCAAATTCTTCAGGAGACATATTCTCCCTAGAACAGTTGACTCCCAGAAGAATAAACATTTTCATAGCACTTTAACATCACCTCTTATTTGTGAAATGAGTATTTTGTTAAAGGAGCAGCAGTTAATTTTCACCATGCCCAACAACAAAAAATATCAGTAGTTTAAAAACTGTGTGTATGAGAATGTGGCCTTACTTAAAACTTATCTTAAAATAATAAATACTCAGTGTTATAAAGGAATGTTATGGGAATTTTTGTTTTAATATTACTTAATTTGGGTGTAAAAATGTTCCATGCATAGCTAATCAAGCTCAACAACTATTTCTAATATCATTATTTTCAAATAAGCCACAGTTGGGATAACAGACATGCTGCTATTCTTTGTATAAAACCTTCTATTCTAATTTATTTATTTATTTATTTATTTTATTTTTTTGATTTGGAGTCTCACTCTGTCACCCAGACTGGAGTGCAGTGGCCGCTCCCGGCCACCGCAGCCTCGACCTGCTGGGCTCCGGCAATCCTTCCACCTCAACCTTCCAAGTAGCCGGAACTACAGGCGCATGCTACCACGCCTGGCTAATTTTTTGATTTATTGTAGAGATGAGGTCTCGCTTGCCCAGGCGGGTCTCGACCCCGCGGGCTCAGGCAATCCACTCACCTCAGCCCCCCAAAGCGCGGGATTACAGGCTGAGCCACCGAGCCTGGCTCTAATTTATTTTTTTAACACCTTCATAACTTTTAATTTTGTTTACTTTCACATCCTTTTTTTTTAATTACTAAAGAAAAACACGCCAGACATGATGTCTCATGCCTGTAACCCCAGCACTTTGGGAGGCTGAGGTAGGAGGATTGGTTAAGCCCAGGAATTCCAGCCTAGAAACATAGTGAGACCTCATATCTACAAAAAAAATCGGAAAATTAGCCTGGCATGATGACACATGCCTGTAGTCTCAGCTACTCAGGAGGCTGAGGAGGGAGAATCACCTGAACCCTAGAGGTTGAGACTATGGTGAGATCATGTCACTGCATTCCAGCCTGGGCAACAGAGTAAAACTCTGATGAGAGAGAGAAAGAGAGACAGATGGACAGACACAGAGAGAAAGAGAAAAGAAAAAACAAGCTAGTAACAGTGAAACAGTCAGAAGTAAATGAAGTAAAACATTAATTTCCTTCCTCTCTTTCCCTCCACAAATTCTACTCCCCAAAAGTAAGCACTGCAAGTTTAGTGTATCACCTTCTTGACCATGTAAGCATCTGGACAGTCAACTACTTACATATGAGGGGGACCAAAAAATCCTGGAATTTGTTTATAAAAAATTATGTATTCTTACATGTTTAAACTTCAAAGCACTTTTCATTTGATGCAATACACCTATCAAGACACTGTTTCCACTGCTCAAAAGCATTTTTGTGCTTGTCAATTTTGAAGCCTTTTAGTGCCTCTGCCGGTTGTTGTTGTTGTTGTTGTTTTACCTCTTCCACATTGACAAAACGTTTCCCTTTGAGAACTTTCTTCATCCCAGTTAACAAACAAACAAAAGTCACTTGGGGTGAGATTGGGTGAATAGGGAGGGTGGGGCACGGGGTCATGGCTTTTTGGTCAAAAACTGCTGATCACTCAGTGCAGTGTGGGCAGGTGCATTGTTTTGGTGGAAGAATCAGTCACCTGTTTGCCACAACTCGGAATATTTCTTTCACAAATCATGACACAACCTTCTCAAAACCTCCAGACAAAAACTTTGGTTGACCATTTGATTTGGAGGAACAAATTCCAAGTATACTACAAAGGCCAACCCTCCAAATGATAATCCCAGGGATTTTTTGGTTCCTCTCACAGTTGAGGAAGAGGGGGGAAAGGAAGGAGAGAGAGGGAGATTGTGTGTGTTTGTATGTATGTGTGTGTGCATGTGCTTACCTACACATAGTTTCTAAAAATCAGAAAATTAAAGCGGGTATTCCATAATCATAGTCTATAGTATAGTTTGTTTTTCACTTAATGCAATGTGTTCTTAATCTCTTTTCATGTCAGTATGTTGAATTCTGCCTCATTCTTTCTAATGGCTGTGTACTTTTTCAGTTTGGATATAATTGTTCTCCTATTTATTAACATTGATAGGTTATGATAAACATACTGCAATGAATGAATATACTTACATATGTGTTTTTGCACACTTGGCTAGTATTTCTGTAGGATAGATGCCTAGAAATGTGAGTGTGGAGCTATTTGCATATGATGTACTCTTATTTTAAGGCACTTTGATATATTTTACTAATTTGCTCTCAAACACTTGTGTCTATTTACCAAAAACCTTATCACTTTAACACTAAATTTTACAATTGCAAACAGCTTTTGCTAATCTAAGAGTGAAAATGGAATGTCATTATTTTATTCCTAGACTGTCTTTTCATATATATATGTGTTTATACATATATATAATTTATTCTCCAAATTTTCTCTTCATAGCCTATGTTTTATTAGAGTATTTGCCATATTATTATTGGTTTTAATAACTCTTTATACATATTACTCCTTCCTACTATGTAAGTTGGAAGTAGTTTGCTATTTTGTTCTTTTAACTTTGTGTATAGCAACTTTTGCCAAATTAAAGTTTTTAATTTTTATGTAGTCAAGTCTGTCGACTTTGTCCTTTATGGTCTCTGAGTTTAGTGTCATGATTATAAATGACTCTTCCAAATCCGAGATTATGAAAATATTCACCTATTTATTTTTTCTTCTATTATTTCTAAATATTTATTATATTAAATTGTGAATGCATTTGACATTTATTTTTGTATAAGATATAAGAGTAGAAATCTAATTTTAGTTGAATAGTCAGTCCTTTAATCATTGTTTAGAAATGCACTATGTATCACATGCTTCTCATTTGCGTAGGAGTCCTTGGACTGACTCATTAGTATTTTGAGTGCAGTTGCTTTAAAAGTTTAATTTTGGGAGAATTGGTATCAACTTTCAGAGTTGCTTTGATCCAAATGAATCTCTTGTATTCAGCATATAGTTTGATTTTACTTCGGGATCATTCTGAGAGTCTTGCTTTTAATGGTTTTATATGACAATTTGTTGATCTGACAGATATGTTTAGTCTTAGTTCCGTCTTGTTTAATGTATTTTTATGCTTTTAGTACTTCTTAAGTAGTTTTTACACTATGTTCAGTGTTCACACTACCTTGCTTTGTTGATGTTTTCCTGCTGATGATTTGAACATTTACCATTTTTTCCTAGTAGTTACTTTTGTAACTATAACTTTAAGTTCCCTCTCTCTCTTTTATCACTCAATTTTTGGTTAGTTATATGTTATTAGTTTTTCTAGTGATATTTCAGTTAGGATTATATTTGGTTTTTATAGAATAGAACTCCAGTATCAATGACTTAACCAAACTGAGATTTCCTTTTCTCTTAAAATGAATGGAGCAGAGTTTAGCAGTCAGACTGATTTTGTAGGTGCACAGTGATCATTAGTGTCCCTGGCCATTGGTGCCTTCCCACTTGGCTATTCTTGGCTTGTGACTTTTGTGCTCATGCTTGCCTTGTGGTCATATGATGTTGCACCACTCCTGACCTCTCATCTGCATTCTAGACAGGAAGAAAAAAGAGGAAAAGGAAAAGGTATGCCTATATTGGGGAACCAAAACTTTCCTAGAAACCCTCAACTTACGTCTCATTGATCAGAACTAGTTCACGTGATCACTCCTTGCTGAATGTGGAAAATAAAACAAAGAATATATATTAAGATAATTTTACCAGACCAAGTAAAAGTTATCGGTCAAAGACACTAATTTTAAAATATTTTCTGTAGTAGGCAGAGTTATGCCCCACCAATACCCCCAATGATGTCCACATCCTAATACCTACACTCATATTCCCCCTTTCAGTTTTGGTACAAAATCCTATGCTTATAAGTAAAAGGAATTTTTTCCAGATGAACTTTTAGTGTTGACGAGGGACTAGGGGAAGAGATAACATAGCCGGGAGTTAGATTTTAGATCTGTCCATGGAAATTCAGTTCTAGGCCAGAACTGGATCTCCCAAGATCCATAGGGAAGCCCCAGTCAATCAGGTGTTGTGTGTGTGTGTGTGTGTGTGTGTTTATACATATGTATATGATGTATCTGTGGGTGACTTAGTTTTACTTCTCTTCAGCTAACAGAGATTGGCAGTTGTAGGGCACTTGGCCACCTCCTACTTTTCTACCACAAGTATTACTTCTTACTTACTTGTAATTCCTTTTTTTTTTTTTTTTTTTGAGTTGGAGTCTCACTCTGTCGCCCAGACTGAAGTGCAGTGGCCACTCCCGGCCACTGCATCCTTGACCTGCCGGGCTCCGGCGATCCTTCCACCTCAGCCTTCCAAGTAGCTGGAACTACAGGCACGCGCTACCACGCCCAGCTAATTTTTTGATTTATTGTACAGATGAGTTGCCCAGGTGGGTCTCGAACCCGCAGGCTCAGGCAATCCACTCACCTCAGCCTCCCAAAGCGCGGGATTACAATCTGAGCCACCGAGCCCGGCTTTTACTTGTAATTCTTAAACACACTATATTTTATGTATGCGTTCATTCATCCATTTATTTTAGTTTATTGATATTAGAATATTCCTATAAGTTAAACCATGAAAATGATGGCTATACTAGACATATTAGTGGCTAATTATGCCTGCCTACCACCTACGCTCTTTTTATCCCAGCTTTTTGAGGTATTACTGACAAATAAAAATTATATATATATAAGATGTACATTGTGATGTCTTGATTTATGTGTACATTGTGAAATGATTACCACAATCAAGGTAATTATGCATCATCTTACGTAGTTACCATTTTGTGTGTGTGTGTGGCAAGAATACTTAAGATCTGCTCTCTTAGAAAATTTCAAGTATGCAATACAATATTGTTAACTACGAGTGGGACCACCCAAAGAAACCAAAATTATCTTTTGGAGGGCAGACCCCATGTAATGGTGTACTTGGAATTTGTTCCTCTGGATCAAATGATCAACCAAAGTTTTTATCTGGAAGTTTTGAGAAGGTTGCATCAGATATGTGAAAAAAATGTCCCAAGTTGTGCCAAATCAGCGACTGGTTCTTCTGCCATGACAATGTACCTGCCCATATTGCACTGAGCATTCAGCAGTTTGTGATCAAAAATGACACGATTCTCATGCCCCTCCCTATTCACCCAGTCTTGCCCCAAGCAACTTTTTTTGTTTCCCTGGATGAAATAAGTCCTCAGAAGGAAACATTTTTCTGATGTGGAGGGTGTGAAACAAAAAATGGCAGAAGCACTCAAAGGCTTCAAAACTGACGAGTTCAAAACCAGATTTGAGCAGGAGAAAAAGCATCTCGATAGGTGTCTTGCATCAAAGGGAGAGTACTTTGAAGGTGACTAAAGTTAAAACATGTAAGAATAAATGCACAATTCCGGGTTTTGTGGGGTCCCCTTTACATAGTTGCTATGCCATACATTAGATCTCTAGAATGTATTCATCTGTAACTGAAAATTTGTACCTTTAACCAATATCCCTTGACCTCTTATAACCACCATTCTCTCTGTTTCCATGAGTTCAACTTTTTAGATTCCATGTTGTAAGTGAGATCATGCAATATTTGTCTTTCTATGTCTTACTTATTTCACTTAGCATAATATCCTCCAGGTTTATTCATATTGTCACAAATGGCAGGATTTTCTTCTTGTTTAAAACTGAATAGTATTCCATTGTGTGTGTGTATTTGTATGTGTGTGTATCACATTATCCATTCATTTGTTGACTGACACTTAGGTTGTTTTTTTCCCATATCTTGACTATTATGGATAATACTACAATGGACATGGGAGTGCAGATACCCCTTCAAGATAGTGCTTTTATTTCCTTTGGCTATCTACCCAGAATTGAAATCGCTAGGTTATATCGTAGCTCTGTTTTTAATTTTTGAAGAACCAATATACTTTTTTCCATAATGACTGTACCAGTTTACATTCTCACCAGCAGTATGCAAGGGTCCCCTTTCCTCTACGTACTCATCCTACTCCTTTTTAAGAGAAACTGCTCTGCTGTGGCCTTGCTGAGCAGTGACCATGTTTTGAAACACTTGATTCTTGTCTTCCATCTTTCACCCTGCCACATCTGAGATAAGACTTTATCCAAAGATGCCCAACCTGTGCGCTTACCAGTGACCCAGGGCTTCACATGAAAAGTTTAACTCAGTTAGTTTTAAGCATTATGCATATTTTCTAGGTTCAATTCAGGGTCAGTCATGTGTTAGTTGTGTAATCTTAAGCACGTTTCTCCAGGTTCACTATGCCTCAGTTTCCTTCTCTATAAAATATTAGATCCCATATAAGTTAGTCTTGAGAATTAAAAATAGTTTACATTAAGCCCTTAGAATAGTATCTGGCTCATACTCAAAGCTCCATAAATGGTAGCCATTATTATTATTCTATTAGGAATTTGGAATTAAGAAACTGAATGACTGAATTTTTAATAGAAACTAAAGATGGAGTGTCATGAGATAGAATAATGGTTCTTATTCCTTTCTGAGGTAATTGCCCTCCTGAGAAATATGATGAAAGTTTGGACATATCCTGTAGACAAGTACATAAGCATATATAAACACGCCCAGGATCAAAGTTGAAAGCACCTGACAGAACGGTGGGAGGGGCTACAGCAAGTCAAAGCCACATGCAAGGCAGATGTATGAAGGAACAGAAACTAACATCAAAACAAGGGAGGTGCTTAGTAAAGGGAGGGAAATGGATTGAATGAAAAGAGAAACAGAGCTGTGAGATAGCTCTTCAGTTCTGGGACCAGTGATTTCTACCCCGCAATTCCTGTGAGATCCCTGTTTGTGTGTCCTCATAGCAAACTTCTCTCACATAACCAAGCTGGCATAACCCTCCCTTGCAACCAGATTATCCAGACCAAAAAGAAAAAGAAAAAGGAAAAAATGTTGAAACTGACTTACATGATCAAGAATTGTTGCTGTGTCATTTCAGATTTCTTTTAGCCAACATTATGAAGTTTTCCTGTGGTATGATTATATTAATAGCAAATGTTTTCAGAATAAAATGAATAAACAGCTGTAGTTACTTTTCAGTGACTGCTAACTTCCTTTTTTGTAGTTTGAACACTTTCCAGGCATATCTTTCTTTCTTTTTTTTTTTTTATTCAATATTCCGGTTTAAGGAAAAAGCAAGGACGAGGTAATGTCAACCTCTCTAGTAGAATTCTTTTATTTTGGTTAATTTTTCACATTTTTTTAGCTAAAAATGAAGCAGAACATTATAAGAACATGTAGATGAAAAGGATCTTAAGAATTTTCCAGTCCCATCACATCTTTCAGAAACAAAAAGAACTGGACCCCAGTATTGTATTGCATACACAATCTCATTTGGTACTCACAATAACCTTAGGTGGTAATGCTCCCTCTTACAGATAAGGAAACAGGCTTAGAGAGAGCTATCTCATTGCCCAGGATCAAAGATAAAGCAAGTGATGTAATTGGGATAAACCAGGTCTTTCTGATTACAAAGCATACACTGTGGTGTTTCCTAGGACTCTAAAATTCAGGCTGGAGAAGGGTGTGGTTTTCACTTTAAATTTCTTTCTCCCATTGGTCTGTCTCTCAGCACCTATTCTAGAAAAGAAGACTGGAAACTCACAAGGCCTACTTTTTGACCCTTGAGCTAGATGGGTCTTGAATGTCCATCTAGTATCTGCTTCCATTGAGTGTAGTCTCAACTGGTTAGAGATCTTCTCACTGAGCTGGAACTACTATTGAATACTTAGCCAACCTTCCATACAGAGGCCTTCACATGGGAACCAGCGGTGGTGGGGAGGATAGTCAGAGACTGCAGGGGCAGCAGTGACCCAAGCATCACTAATACTCATTTACAGAATATTTGCAGGATAGGGGCGTGGTTGCGAGCAGTGGCTCTAGAAGTAGACTGCTTGGGTAAATCCCAGCTCTTTTATGTAATGCTTGTAGAGCAAGTACCTACTACCTTTTTTTTTTTTTGAGTTAGAGTCTCACTCTGTCACCCAGGTTGAAGTACAGTGGCACGCTTGTGGCCACCACAGCCTCAACCTGCTGGGCTCAGGCAATCCTTCCACGTAGCTGTAATTACAGGCACATGCCACCACGCCCAATTTTTTTATTTATTGTAGAGCTGAGGTCTTGCCAAGTTGCCCAGGTTGATTTCGAACCTGTGGGCTCAGGCAGTTCTCTCACCGCGGCCTCCAAAAGTGCTGGGATTATAGGCATGAGCCACCATGCCCAGCATTACTTACTACCTCTTAAAAGTCCCAGTTTCTTTTTTTTTCCCATTCCATAATTATTATAGTTTATTTTGATCTTATTTGATTTCTCTCATCAATGTGCTTTAGTTTTCAATACAAATAGTCCACATATTTTGTTATATGTATACTTAAGAATTTTATATTTTTGGTGTTATGGTACACAATACCGTTTTCCTAATTTTAACTTCCAATTTTATGTATAAAATAGATCTAAAGATGCAATTAATGTTTGAATATTAACATTTCTAAACTCCTTTATTAATTCTAGTAGCTCTTTTTTTTATAATCAGTATTTTTTATTATGATATTATGGGGTACAGTTAAGGATTAGGTATACAAATATACTTCGTTCAGGCATCCTTGTTGATAAGAGGTGTCTTCCCGTCCCCAGACAGATGTTGACTACCATTAATTCCCAGTTTCTTTATCTGTAACGTAAGAGTTTTTTTGTTTTTCTTTTTTTTTAAGTATGACCACAAACCGGGCTCGGTGGCTCAGCCTGTAATCCCGCGCCTTTGGGAGGCTGAGGTGAGTGGATTGCCTGAGCCCGCGGGTTTGAGACCTGCCTGGGCAACTTGGCGAGACCTCATCTCTAAAATAAATCAAAAATTGGCCGGGCCTGGTAGCGCATGCCTGTAGTTCCAGCTACTGGAAGGCTGAGGCAGAAGGATCGCCGGAGCCCAGCAGGTCGAGGCTGCGGTGGCCGGGAGCGGCCACCGCACTCCAGTCTGGGTGACAGAGTAAGACTCCAACTCAAAAAAAAAAAAAAAAAGGTATGACCACATAGGGTTGTTGTGAGGATTAAATGTGATATAATGCATGTAAACCACTTAGCTTGGCATGGTAATACTCAGTGTTGGCTATTATTTATTATACTACTTGAACATGGTTTAAAGAAAAAGCAAGGAAGAGGCAACATCAGCCTCTCTACTAAAACCCTTTTACTTTAGTTAATTTTAACTTTTCAAACTGAAAGCCAGTTGTAACTTTATAGGCTTTTATAGCTGGGAAAGATTACTTTCCTTGAAGATGGCAACCCCTGTGTTTAGCTGACAAAACCAATTTTTAAACTGCAGTCATTTTATGAGTATAAAATATTAGTTTCAAAATGCATAAAATGTATATGAATTTTATGACTACAATGAAAAGAGGTAGAAATATGTTTTTGTTCCAAAGTTGTTTTGTTGCTAAGCCATTAAGTAATCTGGCTGTTATTTTCCTGTTTCTTGGCAGCATAGAGAAGCTTCAGTCCCCATATCTTTTAGAAATGCATAAAGTTTGTAGATTTTGAAATGTGGTAGTATAATATGTGAAGCATTTAGCAGATAAATACTATTTTTATTTTGTTTATAACAGTACATCTAGTGTTTCACTAAATAAAAAATTGAGGCACAAATATTTACTTGCCTAAATTACATAGATGCATTGTGATAATTTTTCCTAACTAAAAAGTTTTTATGGTATGGTTTTTCTTGCCATTTATTGTTTCTCCTTTTGTAGTTAAAAATACTAAGTTTGGATGTGGAGAAAAAGGAGCACTTCTACACTGCTGGTGGGAGTGCAAATTAGTGCAACCTCTTTGGAAGACAGTGTGGCAATTTCTGAAATAACTAGAAATTGACCTTCCATATGACCTAGCAATTCCCCTATTGGGAATATACCCAGAGGAACTTAAAACATTCTACAAAAAAGATACCTGCACATATATGTTTGTTGCAGCTTTATTTACAATAATAAAAACATAGCCGGGCTCGGTGGCTCAGCCTGTAATCCCGCGCCTTGGGAGACTGAGGTGAGTGGATTGCCTGAGCCCGCAGGTTTGAGACCCGCCTGGGCAAGCGAGACCTCATATTTATAATAAATCAAAAAATTAGCTGGGTGTGGTAGTGCGCGCCTGTAGTTCCAGCTACTTGGAAGGCTGAGTGGAAAGATCGCCGGAGCCCAGCAGGTCGAGGCTGCGGTGGCCGGGAACGGCCACTGCACTCCAGTCTGGGCAACAGAGTGAGACTCCAAATAAAAAAAAAAAAAAAAAAAAAAACATGGAACCAATCATGTTGCGCATTGAAGCTGGACTGGACAAAGAAAATGTGGCATATATACACAATGGAATATTATATAGTCATAAAGAAGGACAAATATATGGACTTCGCAGCAACTTGGATGGCTCTGGAGTCGATCATACTCAGTGATCTATCATAGAAACAAAGAACAGAGTACCATATGTTCTCACTCATAAGTGAACCTTGAACAATTATAATACTATAAGAAAGCGTTTGGCAATAATGGGAAACTATCAGGGGAGGGTGGGATTGGCAGTTGAGGGAAACTGCTAGGTGAGGGAGGGGCATACCTCATCAACAAGGGTACCTGCATAATCACTGTTTGTATACCTAACCCTGAATTGTAACCCACATCTTTATAATAAAATAATTATAATAATTTTAAAAAAAGAAACATATTGGGAATGTAGAATCAGAGGGTTAGAATGCCATCCTGTGAACCAACTCATTTTAAACCTGGATCAAAGTCAATGGCTCAGGGCACTTTAGAAACATGATTATTTGCTTACTAAGTGGGGCCACATTTTGACTTCTTCTTATCTGCTTATGACAAAGTATTTGGGAATTCAAACCTGAAATCATCTGTTTTCCGACACCACATGCTCTCATTTACAGATTAAAAAGCAAGTTAAATTAAGTTACATCGACCTCTCCTAGATTAACCAGAAATGAGGAGGACTGGGTCCTATAAAATGGACAGCTAATACAATAACTCAAGCAAGGAACTTTTCAAAACTTACTTTTAAAAGACATTTTTATTCTTGTGCTATGGAGTGTAAGAGTGTGTGTATGCATTTTGGGAGGGTGTTTTTGAACCAGATTTTCTAAGAAACAAATACATTCAGAAGACTATCAGCTGAAAAAATATACTAGACAGGAAAAAAGAAAAGTAAATTCTGTTTTCAAGTTCTTTTTCATCAGTGTTTTAGAATACCATTGGAAAGATGTTAGAAAGGAAAAATAATCTCATCTCATTCTACATATTTTAGTTTTATGGTGTGCTACAATTTATTGTTGAATGCTATAAAATCAGACTTTGTTCTAATGAAATATAACCCTCAGATGAGTAAAAGAAACAGCTGAGAAAGCTATGTATTTTATATTGAATACCTGTACACATCCAATTAAATGTTAGAAAACAACTTTAAAAATTATTTTTAAGGTACAGTCTATGAAACTTATGGCTTCAGAAAGATGCAACATAAGTGATAACATATTTTATTGAAATAAATATTAAGTTGTTTTGTTTTCTTTTAAAAATTTTTTATTCTAAAAATGTGGGGTACAATTCAGGGTTAGGTATACAAATGTTCATTATGCAGGTACCCTTGTTGATGAGGTATGCCCCCTTCCCCAGCAGATTCCCACCACTGCCAATCCAGCGTCCCCCCGGCAGTTTCCCACTACTGACAATCCTTTTCTTAAAGTATTACAATAATTGTTCAAGATTTGCTTATGAGGAGAACATGTGATACTCAGTTCTTTGTTTCTGTAATAGATCACTCAGTATTATAGAGTCTAAGTCCATTCAAGTTGTAAAGTTCATAAGTTTTGTCCTTCATTATGGTTATGTAATAGTCCATCATGTTTTATTTTTAATTATGAGCTGACTTATTTTTTTTTTAGGTAGTTTGATATTTGTTATTTACATGTTGGCTAAATTATGTTCAATTCCTTATTTACCTTTATTTCATTTTTCTTTAATTTATACATCTGTTTACACAGGCTTCAGTTTATAGGTCGAAGAGTCTTAAAGAAATGGTTGTAGGTAACAGACGAAGAAGACAGTATTTTAAGAGGGGTAATAAAATTAAGACAAAATAATTAAAATGATATTTAGAAGCAATTTTCTTCTATAAATTATTTCTGGATGACACCTTTGATATGCTTATGTTCTTGAATTATTTTGAGAACATTCTTCTGTTTCCTTCCAGTTACTTAATTTTAGCAGTTTTTATTTCCAATAATTTTTTTTAGGACTTTCTAAGCACGTGAAAGGTTAAGGCTTGACTGTAACATATTCAGTACTGCATGGTGCTTGCTGCAGTTAAAATTGAGAAAAAGATAAGATTCGGTGCGTTCCTGAAATACAACTTACTGCAGACCTGAAATCTCTTACAGCTCCCTTAGAAATAAATCAAGAATAAAAAAAGTAAAACCAAAACAAAACAAACAGTGTCTAGAATTTCTGCAAAGCGCACAGCATGCCTATTCTATTTACTTCCTCTAAATTTGTAACATTGGAATGTGGTAATATCTGGGATTTTTTTTTAACTGCCTTTACATAAAGAAGGATTCAATATATATCACCTCAATGTAAGAGTAAATGTTAAAAATAAAATTCAGGGTTCCCTAAAAGTTGCAATGCTTTTATCTGATTTTTAAAAATCTTTTTTGGCTAGTTATATATATTTTGAAAACTCAAGTTTGTGTCATGCCAAGAGAAGACCAAGGAAAATTTCGAGATTTTTAAAGACAATTATACAAAAATATTTGATTCATTACATTATATTTAGATGTCTAACATATTTAAAGAGGTAACAGACACAGTTCTCAAATCATAGTCTAAGATACTTTCAATGTATTTTTTAATTATTTTCACAAGCTCTGAAAATAAATAAGTTATATTGCAATGAAGAACAACTAAGAATCCAAACTCAGTTAATGCATTTTAAATCAATTTAGCAGTTAACATGAATTTTTGAACTTTTAAAATGTATTACTATACAAAGAAATAATCAAAGTGAATTCTATATGGATGAAAATGAAAGGTAGACCTGACAAAGACAGAAAACTGTAGGAGTAGACCCATTTTCTGGGTACTAACACATGCCAAAGACTCCCATTCTATCCATAACATGCTACTGAATTCAAAAACACAGGTACAAAAAAGAAGTGCAATTTAGTATATAATAGCAGTAACTTTTAAATTCTTACTTTAGCATTAGAAGTCATGCCAGTTCATTCTGTGTTAAAAATCAATAAAATATAGTTATAATTAGTATGGATCTATAATTATATTTAGGTTTTATTATTGTTTTGGTGAAACTGCACTCTATTCATTTTTAAAAATATCTCTCAGGGATGTAGAATCTTCATCTATAAATTAAACAGGTTCAAGCAAATGATCCCTTTGGCCTCATTAAATATGATAATAGTTAACATTTATTGGACATTTACTATCCACCAGACACTGTTCTAAGAGTTTTTGCATATATTATAAAACCATTAACATTTGTTAATCTAGTTTATATAGCCAGAACAAATAGAAAAAAAACATAGAACAGTTTCTGTTTTATGTGTTTATGTAAATTTTACACTTTTATAATTTCATTTAAATAGGAACATATAATCAAGATTATCAATTTTATAATTCCCCCAATTCTCAAATAACTACATTTCCTGGACAACAACCTGCCTTTCCACCAGCTTCCATTTTCTATTGTGACCTAGTTTTTGTTCCTTTCCTCCTTCTCAATCTCAATTTTCTTTCTATCTCATCCTGTGTCATATTGGCTGGCTCTCTCTTAGTCCAATTTCCTGCTGGTGTTGGCCAAATCTGCAATAGAGTGGAAAGGAAGTTGAACAGCAGAGGGTAGCTTCAGGGGTTTTCTATCTACTCCTTACAGAGGCAAACCAAAAATCAACCATATAGTCTTCAAACTAGGCTTCCAAAATGTGTTTTTAAAAATCATGTACCTCACTAGTTGAATAAAGTTGCATCTGAGGTATCTGTATTTTATGATGTCTGGTCAATGCGATTCATTGTAATTTGAAATTAAAGTATATCTTTCTAGGGTGTTACATGTAAATGAGTAACTAATAGTATCTGCCCAATTATTTAGTGAAAATATACAATTACAATTTGATTTTTCCGTTATTCAAATGAATATAGAAACTCCAGCAATGATTAAGATTTCTTTGTGACACTATATTTCATTTGACTAATACAGATATGATCTGCTCATAATTTATTCAACGGTGTGCTAAAACCTTCATCTTGAGGATTTCCTCTATAAAATGACTTTAGTTGAGGTATTATTTTTGATATGAACAAACTACATACATTTTCAATTTTGGGTACTGAAAATCTTTTAAAGAATATTTTAAAACACATCAATTTTTGAAGTAAATTTAAATTTTACATTAAAAATTATCACTTGAGTTTGTTACACATTCTATGTCCCCTTTTCAAAGAAATTTTTATTTAGTAAACAAGCCAGCATTAAAAATAATTCTACTCTAGTAAATTGAGTCACCAAATTTTTAAATCAATCTCAAAACAGCAAATATAATATTTACTAATGATCTTTAAGGACTCTAAAGATAGATATTTAAAGACTTTAAAATAAAAAGAAATCACTATACTGGCTACTTTATCTCATTTTTTTTATTACTTTATAAAATATCTGATCAAATTATTGGCTCCTTTGAGGTTTTATAATAGTTATTGCAAAAGAGACAAAAGTAAGATTTCTGAGATAGTCTGTTGTCATTAATATATGATTATGTTACTAAAATCTGTCTTCAAATAAAGCAAAACTACACTCATGAGATTGCTACTTTTTAACGTAGTTACCCTAAGTCAACACCTTTAACATATTTAAATTAAAATAGTTTTCTTTTAATTTGCTGAAACCTAAGCTAAGCAGTAATAATTAGAAAAAGTAAACTACAGATTACTTTGTTAAATCAGATCTGGTTTAGTTCTTTAATCCTGAAAATCCTGAGCAGTTGGCAAAGTGCTCAAGAAATCACTTTCTGAAAAATCACATAGGCATTCATTATTGTATCAAGGGATCTATAGAGAAGTGGAGAAATCCCGAGTGATTGGAAATCAGCAGCATGAAGTCATCACTTAAAAATTTTTATTGAAATAGTTGGGGATCCCAGACCTATTAGCACAACTTTTATCCCTCAAAAGATTCAGGGATGAATCATTAAAAAACAGACTTAATTTGTAGGCACTTGGAGAAAATAATACTGTAAAACAGCAGGTTAAATACCTGTCCAAAAACACCCAAAGAAACATAAAGACCTTGAACAGATCTTTGCAGTAATAGATGACTTTCAAATCCACTGCTTAAAAAGATTTACAGATGAATTCATTTCAAGATGAATCATAATAAACTTGAGTAAATTTAATAAACTTGATTTTTCCCTTTAGTTTTGCCTACATATGTGGGGATCCTTTCTACCCAGCCTTGTTCACACTTATATCTGAGAAGTCAATCTTCCTAAAGCAAAAATAATCTTAAATTGACTTCTGTCATTTGAGAAGTCTGAGAAAATCAGAAATTACCAAGTGGAAGAGTTTCTCTAACCTGAGAGAAAGAGAGTGATGATTGATGTTCTTCTCTCACCAAAGTCATGGTAGAATTTTCCTTCACCTCGTGATACTGTATGATACAGCAAACTGAATTGGGATTATAGAAAATTGATGTCTAAATAGCTAGAGGAACCACATATTGAATACTGAGAAATATCCAATTCAATAGAAATTAATCTTTTTCTGTGGCTTTGATGTGTAGATGTCTAACACATAGTGGGTACTTTTCAATAAATTATTTTTGCTATTTTTTCTTTTTTTATATTTTATTTTTAAAGATGTGTGGTACAACTCAGGATTAAGTATACAAGTAGACATCATATAGGTAAGGTTTGAGCCTCCCTTTGGTTCCCACTTTGCCTGGTTTGAGATCAGGTACCTTTACAGATGTTATGTTCCCTCTCCCCAACCCCAGCAGTATCGCACCACTGCCACTTCCTTTCCTATAGTATTATGGCAAATGTTCAGGGCCCAATTATGAGTGAGAATATATGTTACTCAGTTCTTTGTTTCTGTGGTAGATCACTGAGTATTATAGACTCTAAATCCACCCAAGTTGCTGCAAAGTCCATATGTTTGTCCTTCTTTATGACTGCATAATATTCCATTGTGTATACAATTACTATAAGAAATATTGTATTCTATCTTACACCAATTTTAATGTGAAGAATTTCATCTAGTTATAGCAATTTTACACAGATCTATATATTCTGAAAGGGCATGGCCATGGTTTGGTCTATTTTTCTCTTGTCTACTGAGAAAACATGGTTAAAGCAGTCAACTGATAATCTTTTTACAAGAGTGACTTCTTTGGTTTGAAATAGTTTATCAAAAGTTTACAATGACAGGACACTATATACTTCATATCACAAATAGAGTTGGCTTTTACATTATTTGTATTCTCATTAAAAAATCTATATGAAGTATATCAATCAATAATATAATAAACACATATAGAGCTTTCTATGTGTTAAGTATTGTACTTGACATATTGTAACTCACTGAATCCCTCCAGCAATTCTCTGCAGAAGTTACAGTTACCATTACTGCTATTTTGTGTATAAGAAAAACTCAAAATACAGAGAGATTGAGTAACTTACCCAGGTACATAAAGAAAGAAAGTGACAAAGCCAAGCAATAGGACTTCAGGATCTGTGTCATTAACTTCTATTTGTATTGTGAATATGCAAAGTGTTGATTACAACTATATAGAAGAATATTTTATGAAACACCTATTTTACTCTTAAACATGTTACTGTGCAATCATACTCAGTGATCCATCACAGAAACAAAGAACAGAGTACCATATGTTCTCACTCATACACGGCCCTTGAACAATTATCATAATACTATCAGAAAGGGATTGGCAGTAGTGGGAAACTGCCAAGGGATGGGGGGTGGGATTGGCAGTTGAGGGAAACTGCTAGGGGAGGGAAGGGCATAATCAATGTCTGTATACCTAACCCTGAATTGTACCTCACATCTATAAAATTAAAAAAAAAAAGTTACTGTGATGAACGATGAAGGCTTAGGAACTGTTTCAGATTGAGAAAGTCAAAGAGGCATGGTGACCCTATGCTGTGAGGGATTCTGGGCCAGGAGAAAATCACTATAACAAATATTATTGATTTACTTAGAAAAATGTGAGTAAAATCTGTAAATTTGATATCTTTAAATTAGTATTAAATTATCTGATTGCTATAGACAGAATGTTTGTCTCAAAATTAATATGTTGAAATCTTGGCCCCCCAATGGAATGGTATCAGGAGGTGGGGCCTTTGGGAGTTAATATGGTTTAGATGAAGTTATTAGGGTGGGACTCCTATGATGGGATTAGGGCCCTTATAAAAGGAACCCCAGAGAACTCCTTTAGCCTTTTACCATAGTCAGACATAAAAAAAAGATGACTGCCTGTGAACCAGGAAGCAGCCCTTACTAGACACCAAATCTGCCTGAGCCTTGATCTGGGACCTCTAGAGCTGTGATAAATAAATTTCTGTTGTTTATGACCACCCAGTCTATGGCAATTTTTTAAATAGTAGCCTGAATAGACTAAGACACTGATTTTATATAATTTCATTGTGACTATTTAGATAAATGTTCTTGCTCTTTAATAACATTAAATTGTTTAGAATTAAAAGAGCATGATGTCCTCAGCTAAGAAATACACACACACACACACACACACACACACACACACATCCACAGAGAAAATGATAGAGTGAATATGGCAAAATATTAACAATTGGTGAATCTGAGTAAAAAGTATATAAAAATCCAAAGCACTATTCTTGTGATTTTTTGTAAGTTATTTATTCTAAAGCCCTAACTATAGTATGATAAAAAATTTATCCAGAAATTTAATATACTTTAAAACACTTTTACATTATAGACTCAGAGTAAAGTTGTGCCATGGATTGTGACTTTGTTGAAAACCCAATAACAAAAAAAAAAAAAAAAAAAAAAGGAGAGAGAAAGATGATGATGAAACGTTGTTCTTAAGAGAAAGTATGGTGAAGAAGTCCTCCCCCAAGGTTTTATTTTAGGCAATTTAAGTATTAGTCACTAGTCTATGCACTGAAAATTAAGAATTTAAAACATATTTACTTGTTTAGAGTACTTGATATAAGTTCATTTAGCCCACGGCTCAGGTATCAAGACATAATATTCTTCATTATTCTACACAGACAAAGGCTTTTCATAAGATATTTGTATGTCAGTTAAGTTACCCTATACAAAGGTTACTTTGTGAAAGTGATTTTTCCCATCATTTCAGCTTTAAATTCAAGTCCAAAGCACCTGTGTTGCCTGGGAGGTTTAGCAAGAGCTTGGACTTGAGAGAAGGACCCAACTCTGCCACTAACTAGCTGTGTGACTATGGAGGGTGACTTCACCATTTGTGTTTCTGTGACTTCCATCTATGAATTAGAGTAAATGAAAATGAGACTCAGGGAAGATGGCGGCCAAGCCAGTCTGACTATGTGAGTCCTGGTGTGAGTGAGTGAGTGAATGGAAAATTTTGTGTACGTGTTTGTGAGCGAGTGGGCGTGTGAGTGGCTGACTGAGAGAGGGCTCAGGAGAAAGCAGCCAGGGATCTATCTCCTGGTACAGCGACTGGTGCTGCAGCTGCTGAGTTTGGTCCCCCGCAATTCCCAGGACACAGAAGCCGAGTGCCATTTTTTTTTTAATCAACAAAATCCTTCCTGGGAAGAAGATGCTGGGAGAGACTAAGTGTGGGCTTGTGAGCAAGTGGCGAGGGTCCTCCTGGTGAAACAGCTGTTGCTGCTGCTGCTCTGCTTGGTCCCTAATGCTTCCGGGTCACAGAAGTCAAGTGCCATTTTTTTTTTAACTGACAAAAAGTTTTCCTGCAAAGAAGCAATGTGGAGAGACTGCCGGTTCCAGGCTTTGCCTCACCACTGCAGTGCCTGGCCAGACACTGGCAGCAAGGGCTGTGGAGGGAGCCCAGAGGGAGAGTCGCACCAGAGAAGACAAAAGAGGCACTCTGCCACCATCTTGAAAATGGTGCAGGAAAGTGCTCTGACTTGCTTACTATGGAGCAAAAGACCCGATCTCTGTGACTGTGGATCAACTACTCAGGGGTTGATCATGATCCAGAGGGAATATCCTGAAAGCACAAACTTTAGAGGGTCAGAACAAGTTCTGAGTCTCAGGTACCCACCCCATACCCTGATTCAGCCATGGACAAAGGGTATGGTCAGAAAAGGACAAGGATGACCTCCAAAGAGATCAATGGTGAGTCTGGGGTTGACCCAGTCTCCCTCCTGTTCAGCAATCCTCTGAATTTCAGACCCATACGCTGAGGCATGACTGAGAGGGAAGAACCCAGGTGGAGCCTGGACGTCAGCCTCTATAGGACTCCATTCCAGGATAGGCCTGGCTGAGGTACACCCCCACCCAGCCCTGTGAGTACATACCTGAGGAAGAGACAGTCCCACACCTCCTCATTGGAGGGGATCCCCCTGACCATACGAGAGTGGGAGTGGAGGACTGCAGCCCCACCCATCCCCACTGCCACTCCTCTTTCCTGGGTCCAGACACTGGGGAGAGAGTGAAAGAGGCAGAAGCTCTGCAGAGAAGCAGACAAGAGGAACAATTACAGAATCTGCCACAAGAGGGCAGGGTTTTCTTTTCTTTTTTTAAATTTAAAAAATTTTTGCCTTTTTGTTAGTTTTTCTATTTTTAAAATATTTTTCCTTTGTACGTGAATGTGTATGTGAGGGTTTAATTTGCATCCCTCCCTTTTTTCCTTCCTTGCCTTTTCTTTCTTCTTTTGTTTTTTTGTTTTCTGTTTATGTGTGTATGTGAATGATTGAGTGTTCATCTTTCAGTTATTTACCTTTTTATTTTTTGTCTTTTTTGTTGGTTTGTTTTTGCTCTTTTGTTCTTCTCTTTTTTAGTAGTTTAAGGTGGGTGTAAATATATGTGTGAGTGTTCAAGCTGAGTTCCTTTTTTTTTTTTTTTTTTGGTCTTTCTCTTTTTCTTCTTCATTCATTTGGTGCTAGGCATGTGTGTGTGTTCAGTTTTTCCAGTTTTTTGTTGTTTTTTTTGTTTTGTTTTGTCTCACCTTGTTATTATTCCAGTTTGTTTTGGTGTGTTTCTGTTTAATTGTTTTTTTGCCTTGGTTTCTGCTTTCATTATTCTGTGTTTTTTTTTTTAATTTAAAAATCTTTGTCCATTTTATTTTATTCTATTTTTCTCTGTTCTTCTCATTGCTGCTACTGTATCTTGGACTCAGGGAGTACAAGTATGTACCCATTGCATCATTATATAAAGTGGAGATGGGGAGTGGGTCTCAGGGAACACACACCACAATCAGTGAACATTGTGATTTGCAAGTAGTTTCTGAATCCTACCTCCCCATCCTCTACTTATTTAACTTTCAAAACTACAAGAGATAGCAAAGCTTCCCACCCACAGTCTTGTTTCAAAGTAGAACAAACCCAAAGCCTGAATCAGGGAAGAAAAGAGTGCTGAGCAAACATCAGAAGTGAAAGCCTCTCCCAAGCAACTGAATAAAGGAACTAAAGAGAAAAGCAAGAGATCTGTCACAAATGAGGAAAAACCAGCAGAAGACCACAGGTAATTTCAAGTGTAACAAAAAGAAAATGCCTGAAAAATCAGATGTCTAGCCCAAACAATGGAGGTCTTCAATGATTGTCCCCAGAATACAACAGGGACTAGGGAACGGATGGAAAGGGTGAATAAGACTCAAGAAAGACAAGATGCAACACTGAAAGAACCTGCAACAGAGATTTTGGCAATAAAAAATTTCATCCAGGAAATAAATACCAAGATGAAAAGCATGGAAAGCAGAATTAATCTAGTAGAAGAAAGAATCTCAGATTTTGAAGACCAGAGCATGGAATTAACCCAATCTGTAAAAAACATAGAAAGAAAAGTCAGAAAGAAACAACAAAGCATACAAGAGATGTGCAATTATATCATGAGGGTGAACCTATGCCTGATTGGTATCCCAGAAGAAGAAAGGGAAATGGAGAACATCTTAAAGCAAGTATTTCAGGAGGTTATCCAAGAAAACTTTCCCCATCTCACCAGAGATGTGACCAACCAAGTGCAAGAGATACAGAGAACCCCCACATGACATTAAATGAGAAGACCAGCCCCTAGACATATAGTAATTCACCTACCCAAAGCAGACACAAAAGAAAAAATCCTAAAGGCAGCAAGAGAGAAAGGTCGGACTACCTATACAGGAAAACCAATCAGAATAGCAGTAGACCTATTGGCAGAAACAGTATAAGCAAGAAGGGACTGGAGTCCAATATTCAAAGTCCTCAAGGATAAACAATTTCAACCAAGAATTTTCTACCCAGCCAAACTCAGCTTCATCAGTGATGGAGGATTAAAATCCTTCCTAGACATTCAATCACTAAGAGATTATGCAGCTTCTAGACCAGCTCTACAGAAGATACTTAGAAAGGTATTAAGCACAGCAGAAAGAAAGAAAGAAAAAAAAAAAAAAGAATGACCACACACTTCCCTAGAGAACAGCAGAGCACAGAATCAAAAGAGAATACATTGCAACAACAAACTTGAAAACACATACATCAACCCCAAAGCTAAAAGAAAACAAGAAAACAAAGAAAAAACTTTATTAAGAACCTCATGACAGGGATAAACAATCACATTTCAATAATCAGCCTAAATGTGAATGGACTGAATGCACCACTGAAAACACATAGAATGGCAAACTGGATAGGAAACCATGACCCAATTATTTGTTGCATCCAGGAAACTCATCTCACCACAAGGAATGCATACAGACTCAAAGTAAAAGGATGGAAAATGAGTTTCTGAGCAAATGGATCACAAAAGAAGGCAGGAGTTGCAATCTTAATATCAGACAAAACAATATTAAAGCTACCAAAAATTTAAAAAGATACAAAAGGACACTACATAATGATAAACGGTTCAATCCATCAACAAAAATCATTCATCCTAAGCATATATGCACCCAATACAGGAGCACCAGCATTTATAAAGCAATCACTAAGTAAACTAAAAAAACATATTGACTCTAACACTATTATAGCATGGGGCTTGAATACCCCACTAACAACCCTAGATAGATCATTGAGGCAAAAAATCAACAAGGAGATCTGACTTGTGTGACCAAATGGACTTAATAGATACTTACAGAATATTCCACCCAACAACCACAAAATTTACATTCTACCCATCACCACATGGAACATACTCCAAGATTGATCACATCCTTGGCCATAAATCAAGCATTAAAAAAAATCCATAAAGTTGAAATATTGCCTGCACCTTCTCCGACCACAGTGTAATAAAAATAAATATCAACACCAACAAAATTTCCCCAAAGCCCACAAAGACATGGGCACTAAACAGCATGATGCCAAACAACTACTGGGTCAACACTGAAACCAAAACAGAAATTAGAAGACTCTTGGAAACAAAAAATGAAGACACACCTTACCAAAATCTCTGGGATGCCTTGAAAACAGTTCTAAGAGGGAAATTTATATCTCTGCAGACACACATCAAGAAAATGGAAAGATTACAGGGTGGGAGCCTTACAAATCACCCAAGGGACCTGGAAAGAGAAGACCACTAGCTCTAACTTTAGCAAAAGAATCCAGATCACCGAATAAGAGCCCAAATATGGGACATGGAAGAAAAAAATACCATAGAAAACATCAACAAAACAAAAAGCTGATTCTTTGAAAGAATTAACTAGATTAATGGACTCCTAGCCAGAATGACCAAGAAAGAGAAAAAAAGTCCAAATAAACACAATCAAAATACAAAAGATCAAATCACAACTGATCCTGAAGAAATACAAAAGATTATTAGAGATTATTATGAACACCTGTATGGAAACAAACTTGATAACCTAAATGTAATGGAAGACTTTCTGACATCACACAACCTTTCCAGGTTGAAACAAGAAGACATTGAGACACTAAATAGATGAATAACAACCCAGGAAATTGACTCTGTCATAAGAAAACTACCTACAAAAAACAGAATTCTACAAAATGTACAAGGAGGAGCTGGTAACCAATCCTAGTGAAAGTATTCTAGGCAATTGAGAAAGATGGAATTCCCTCCAAATCATTTTACGAAGCTAACAACACATGGATATCCAAATTGGGTAAAGATCCAAAAACAAAAAGAGAACTACTGGCCAATATCCCTTATGAACATAGATGCAAAAATCATCAACAAGATTCTAGCAAATCGGATCCAAAAACACATCTCAAAAATCATCCACCATGACCAAGTAGACTTCATCCCCAGGATGCAGGACTGTTTCAACATCTGCAAGACCATAAATGTAATTAAATACATCAAAAGATGTAAAAACAAGAACCACTTGATATATCATTAAATGCAGAAAAAGCTTTTGATAAAATCCAGCATCCCTTCTTGATTAAAAACCCTCAAACACCTAGATACAGAAGAAACATACCTTAAAATAGTTAGTGCTGTCTATGATAAACCCACAGTTAACATATTGCTAAATGGACAGAAACTGGAAACATTTCCCCTGAAAACTGCAATGAGATAAGGCTGCCCACTCTCACCCCTCTTGTTCAACAATCGTGTTGGAAATCCTAGCTCAAGCAGTTAGACAAGAGAAGGAAATCAGAGGTATCCAGATAGGAAAAGAGGAGGTCAAGTTATCCTTCTTTACTGACGATAGGATCCTATACTTCGAAAATCCAAGAGGATCTGTCAAAAACCTGCTTGCACTGACAAAAGACTTTGGCAAAGTCTCGGGTACAAAATTAATGTGCAAAAGACAGTTGCATTCATACACCAATAACAAGCAGGCAGAATACCAAATAAAAAACACAGTCCCATCCACAATAGCCGCGCACACAAAAATGAAATACCTTGACATCTTTCTAACCAAAGAAGTGAAATACCTTTACAATGAAAACTACAAGACACTGCTCAAAGAAATCCAAGAAGACACAAGCAAATAGAAAAATATTCCATGCTCATGGATGAGAAGAATCAACATTGTTAAAAATGTCCATCCTACCAAAGGCAATCTACATATTCAATGCAATACCCATTAATTACCAACATCATTCTTCTCAGAACTGGAAATGACAATACAGAAATTCATATGGAAACATAAACAACCACGAATAGCCAAAGCAATCCGTAGCAAAAGAAACAAAGCAGGAGGAATCACACTTCCGGACTTCAAACTTAACTACAAGGCTGCAATAATCAAAACAGCCTAGTATTGGTATCAGAACAGGCATATGGACCAATGGAACAGGATAGAGATTCCAGAAGCAAAACCTCAATTTCTCAACCAATTCATCTTTGACAAAGCCTCCAACAACAACCACTGGGGAGAGGAGAACCTATTCAGTAAATGGTGCTGGGAAAACTGGCTGATCACATGCAAAAGATAGAAACAGTACCCCTACCTATCACCATACACAAACATTAACTCTAAATGGATCAAAGACCTAAATGTAAAACCTCAAACTGTAAGAATCTTAGAAAATGCAGGAGACACCCTTATGGAAATTGGAACTGGCAACCAATTCCTGATCAAAACCCCTAGTGCCCATGCCATAAGAGAGAAGATAGATAAGTGGGACCTCACCAAACTGACTAGCTTCTGCAAAGCAAAATAAACCATCAAAGAGCAGGAAGACAGCCCACAGAATGGGAAAAAATATT